>CAUYRH010013934.1:0-23095 GCA_963574655.1 Perodicticus potto
AGGAGTTGGAATCAGTTTTAAAAAAGGGCTAGTGGGGTGGCTCCTGTGGCCAAAAGGAGTAGGGCGCCAGCCCCATAGGCCGGAGGTGGCGGGTTAAAAACCAGCCTTGGCCAAAAAAAAAAAATGCAAAAAAAAAAAAAAAAAAAAGCGAGAGTTGATGGGCATCCAGGGATTTTACAGGAAAACCTAACATATGGCAAAGAACTAGAGCAACAGAAAAAGAGGGTGCTCAAATGGGATTTCATTTAGGTTAACAGGCAACCTTAAATGGCACATCTGTACTGTGTGTAATACAGAACTTAGAATAGAACACCTTATTATAATAACTTAGAAACTTAGCTTAGAACAGAACACCTTAATAACTAAAAAATTTAACTTAATTGTAGTGGAAAAATTCATTTTTAAAGATAGAATACTCTTAGGTAAAGAGACTACTTCAATGTAAATTAAACAAATTGTTTTAAGACTGAAATCAAGAGAAATTCTTAAAAGTTTATAAAAAGTTCATATATTTATATGAGAATAAATGATATTCTTCTAAAGACGATTTGTAATTTCTTACCATTTGCATATGGTGTGACCATCTTCTTATTGGTCATTACTCGTGCTGTAGCATTATTCACCTAAAAATAACAAGTAGAAAGAAGGGCAGGGAAGAAGTAGATCACATTAGGAAACATGGAGTTGCTCATCTAGTAACACAGTACTTAGTTAAAATGCAAATTTCTGAGAGCATTGATCTAAATAATTAATATGGCAATATAAAATATTAATATATAGTATTTGAATTAAAGTGCTTATTAAATGAGGCTAACAAGAGTAAAATGCAGTTTCTTGGTCTCAAAATGGAAAACTAGGTCAACTGTATTACCTAGTATTCCAAAGAAAAAACACATTTGCAAGTTCTTTGAAGATCTTTAAGAGAAGTCTCTGTACTAAGGAAAATGTGGGAAAAAGTAAATAGGAAACAATTATACTAGCAAATAAACTTTGAAGTTCATTAATAAAACAGAGGCTTACCATACAGGTCATGAAATAGACTTATAGGAAAGTGATAAAATAAGCCTCTTAACTTCATCTGTCCTTATGGTCAGCATTTTTGGTATGTTTATCTAAGATATTACTGTCTGAGGTTAGCAAACAAATACAGGAGCTTAAGATTTCCATGTTGACAGTCTTCAGGGCCATTCTGAATTTTCTAGAATGCATGTTATATTCCTTTAGAAATAAAGTTTTCATAAGGCCTTTAAAATAGGCACTTAATTGAATCAAGAAAATAAAATGTTTACTTTATTTTATGGTACTCTCTACCCTCATTACAGAACGGTATAACTTAAACATTCTCAGTGCTAAGGTAAGGAAGTTTTACAAAGATGGTGCTGCTAAAGAAAAGATGAATGGAATATAGAAGCCAAGATACTGCAGCCCAGTGTCAGAACCAGCCTCAAAGCTCTTGCAAGGAGGGTAAAGCCTCACCATAGAACCTGATTATATACTATGCTGTCTGGTCATAAAACACAACAATTTAAAAAACAACTATAAATGTCTTATTTTGCCTCTTCCAATTTACATTGTGCTACATTTGTATAGTGATAAATTTGTGTTATGAAAAGACCAATTTTAGGTAGCATTGGGACTAAAAAAACCTCTTTTTATGTCTTTTATGGTCTGTACAGTGATGATTCTCCTACGTGAGGAAAGAGCTTGAAACTCCATTTACTCAAGTTTGGCCCACCAGATAATATAAACATTTCACATTTAAAAAGAAAGAAGGGGATACAATAATGATGAGACTGAGAGCATGCAGTTAAAACACACACACACACACACACACACACACACAAATAGAAGAAAGAAAACACAACCAGTTTTGGAAAGAAGAGGGAAAGTAAAGAGCAAAGTTGTCACCGACAAGGATTAGAATGGAGCAAGAGCTGAAACCAGCTTTTGGAGCAGAACATAACCAAGCACTTGAAAAGAAAAATGGCCAGAACCAATCAGAAACCACCAGTCAGCAAAACAGACCAACAGCTGCATGGAACTGAAGGGATGGAGAAGGAATAAGAGGGAAAAGGACAGGAGCAAGGACTTGGATAAAGAGACCAATAAGGTAGGGAAAAAGAAAATAGGAAATCAGGAAGGGTACAACCAGAGGAAAGAGGCAGCAAGGGCAAAGAAAGAACAGTCAGAACTGCAAATAGAGGTCTGGGGAAGAGGAAAAGGAGGATAGGAAGTAGGGGCAGGAAAGTGCATCAATAAAACCAGCCAAACTGGAGTTCAGGGACTCTGAGTAAGATGTGTAAAGGGGAAAGAAATCACCATGAAGTCAGTAATCAAACAGCCTCAGACTGCTACAAAACAATATGTACATCCAAAGTCCAGGCGGCATTACTCAATAGCATTGAAAACAAAAGGGGGAAAGGAAAAGGAAGAGGAACAACAAGTCAAATCACATTTTGTAGTGTTAATGTGAGATGGCAGATGGATTTTTTCTTTCTTATTTAATTGTTTTGTAATAACATTTTTAAAAGCTTCTTCTCTAGTGCTTTTGTTTCACTTACCGCCAACGGCCACCATCGCCATCATTGTGTATAGTTACCATGGAAAGAGTGGGTCAAGTGAAGGGCCCTAAATGCTAAACCATTGGAGAGGAGGGGAAAAAAAGCAAAATATGCAGATATCTTACTCATAATGGTGGCTTTTATATTTAATACTTTTAAAAATTGGGAAAGGGGAAAAGGAGCCAGTTAACCTTCCAAATGTTATCAAAAAAGGCTAGAGAATGCCAGGCGACTGACTTAATCACTAGCCAGCCATCAAATCCTCTATTTATTCTTGATTTTAGATATATTTTGAAACGACATGAGTTTTGGATTCTTTCCTCCCTTCCCACAACCGCTATGATCTTCTATTCCATGCTTATCATCTGTACAAAGAGGCAAACTGGCCTCCCAAGAGAAAAAGGATATTGGCTGGCCCCTGATTCATCACAGAACACAATGTTATAAATTGGATAGTTTTTAGACATTTTTAAAGTTGTTAGTTTTGCTTAGGCCTGCTCACAGGAATTCAGAGTCTTGCAAACTGAAGCAAAGGAAAAAAATCAAAAGAGCAGAAGGATGAACATTTTGGAGGAAAAACATAATGAAAAACAAACATATACATACATACAATAAATTAAAATGAAAAATGCCCAAACCACCAAAAAATGGGGGGAAGAGGAGGCATATAGAAATGTTACCTTTATATATTTTAGTGCAGGAAGGTGAAGCACACAAAGATACAACACACATACATGTGCACACACACACACACACACTCAAACAAGACAGGGTTCCAAATGTGAAATAAGTGAGGCAATACAAAAAAAGAGAAATGAAATATAAACCAGAAATTGAATTATTGAAGACATGCACCTCGATTTTACGGCCCTCTACCACGGTGCCGTGTAATTTCTCCCTGGCCCTGTCTGCATCAGCACTATTCTCGAAAGTTACGAACCCGAATCCCTGCATGCAGCGGGAGAAGGGGGGGAAAACATGCACATCGTTATATTGAAATACTGATCTCTTGGTAAATAGAGAAAAAAATATCACAGTATGAAACTGACATCAGCAACAACTCAGCAATACTCTCCCAAAGTCGCATTTTTGGTCCATGCATATTTTGTAAAGGAAAATTAAATCCAATAAAAGAATAAAGAATTGTAATAGTGATAATAATTTAATAATAGCAATATAATAATAATAATAAAAATAAAAAAACATAAAGCATGTGAGGCCAGACCAAAATAAAGGTATAGAGTTACCCAGGTTCAAACTACTCAATCAAGAATCTGAACAGTCTTGGGCATGATGGCTCACATCTGTTATCCTACCACTCTGGGAAGCTATGGAGGGAGGATCACCTGAGGCCAGGAGTTGGGGACCAGCCTGAACAAGGATGAGACCCTGTTTCTATAAAAAATAGAACAAATTAGCCAGGCATAGTGGCATGTGCCTATACTGTCAGCTACTCTGGAGGGTGAGGCAGGGGAATCACTTGAGCCTAGGAATTTGAGGTTGCATATCATGACGACACTGCACTCTAGCTGGGGCAAAAGAGAGACTCTTGTCTCAAAAAAAGATTCTAAACAATTTTTCGACTCGGCGCCTGTGGCTCAGCAGGCTAAGGTGCCAGCCACGTACACCTGAGCTGACAGGTTTGAATCCAGCCCAGGCCCGCCAAACAACAATGATGGCTGCAACCAAAAATGGCCGGGGGTTGTGGCGGGCGCCTGCAGTCCCAGTTACTTAGGAGGTGGAGGCAGGAGATTTGCTTGAGCCCAGGAATTGGAGGTTGCTGTGAGCTGTGATGTCACAGCACTCTATCCAGGGTTACAGCTTGAGGCTCTGTCTCAAAAAAAAAAAAAGATTCTAAACAATTTTTAATGTCCTCTCTCAAGTCACGACGCTAATTTAATGTACATGTCCCTTTATATAACATTTAAAAGATTTACTTAAAATGACTCTCTGACATCCCAAATCTATTATTTCTCAGTAACTACTACATGAAACCTGATATTCAGGTTCAATCACAGCATGAGATTCTTTAGTAGGTCTAGTAAGTTTAGCCCCACTTTGCCTGTTGCTTATAATACTATTAGTTGTGCTGGAAACATAATTAAAGACAGTCTTCAAGTACCTACTTTGCAGGTACTGTAGGTGCGGAAGAGGTAAGCACTCATGTTCTAAGCCAGGAGTCCTCTAAACTGCGGCCCGCCGAGGACATTTATCCAGCCCGCCTGGTGTTTTTGCCACCGGTGCCTGTCCTGCTTAGCAGCCGACTTGTCCTGGGCGGCAGTGCGCATGTGTGGAATGTGCCCCCACACTCTCCGACTCCCCTCCTATCTCTCGACTCCTCCTCTCAGTCTTGGGTGAGACTGAGACTCGTGATTGGAGGAGTCACGAGCTTGCCTGTGCAGAGTCTGCTGCTGCCTGAGGACCTAGGTAAGAACAAGTTAGGATTTTTTTTTTAAGTTAGGAGGTCTATTTTTTTTTTTTTTTGTTATTTTGCAGTTAGTAGGGCCTTTTGTTTCTGAAGATAGGTGGTCTTTTTTTTTTTTTTCAGATGGGGCCACCTTTTATTTATTATTATTATTATTTTTTTGCAGTTTTTGACCAGGGCTAGGTTTGAACCCACCATCTCTGGTATATGGGGCTGGTGCCCTACTCCTTTGAGCCACAGGCGCTGCCCCCGTTTTGTTTTTTTACTTCAAAATAAGATATGTGCAGTGTGCATAGGAATTTGTTCATAGTTTTTTTTTTAAACTATAGTTCGGCCCTCAAAAGGTCTGAGGGACAGTGAACTTGCCTCCTGTTTAAAAAGTTTGAGGACCCCTGTTCTAAGCAAATGAAAACAATACTAAGCAGTGGTCAGTTACTCATGACTTTTCTTCAATGATGATTTTCTTTTCTTTTTCTTTCTTTTTTGAGACAGAGCCCCAAGCTGTCGTCCTGGGTAGAGTGCCGTTGCATCACAGCTCACAGCAACTTCCAACTTGTGGGCTTAAGTAATTCTCCTGCCTCCGCCTCCCAAGTAGCTGGGACTACAGGCGCCCACCACAATGCCTGGCTATTTTTTTGGTTGCAACCATCATTGTTGTTTTGGCAGGGCTGGGCTGGATTTGAACCCACCAGCTTAGGTGTATGTGGCTGGTGCCTTAGCCACTTGAACCACAGGCGCCAAGCCTTCAATGACAATTTTCAATGACCAGATTGGCACCCGTGTAAAACATGTGCAGCTGGATTTCAGAATATTGTTAACCCAAATTTTCCTAAACTTGATTATTTATGTTTACATCTATTATTAAATGTATTAGTGATTTTCCATACAGAGAGAAGAAAGGACAGTCAATAGGCAATGGGAATGAGATCTACATTAGTGAGATCAGTAGTCTACTATCCAATAGCAAAAGAGCACTATAAAACAGCAGTACAGCAGCTACAATGAATCAGGATTTATTTGTCTCTTACAGATGCTACAAAAATATAATGGAGCTTTATTTAAGCAGACAAATCAGGAGACCTGGGAGTTAACTAACTTCACTTCTCCGTTTACATACTACCAGTTCAACATCACTTATATACTTAATGAGTATTTCATAAAGCCTATCAACTTTATTCCAGGTGCTTTGTTTGTCCTTATCTTTCCACTCTGCAACTATCATTTTATAAATAATTTCTCAAGCTATTTGTATTTGCAGAGCAGTAAATTCTTATGATTTTCTGTAAAGTCCTCATTTCCCAATAGCTTCATGGTCCCTCCAGCATTTTTCAAATATTTTTTCACAGGATAATCCAGACCCCTTTATTTTTAACTGAAGTTCTGCTTTGCTGCTTAATAACATGAGTGCTCCTCTATATAAGGAACATATTATATTATTTTATTTTTTTAGAGACAGAGTCTTAGTATGTTGCCCTCAGTAGAGTGTCATGGTGTCACAGCTCACAGCAACCTCAAATTCTTGGGCTTAAGCGATCCTCCTGCCTCAGCCTCCCGAGTAGCTGGGGCTATAGGCGCCCGCCACAACACCTGGATATTTTTAGAGATGGGGTCTCCCTCTTGCTCAGACTGGTCACGAACCTGTGAGCTCAGGTGATCTACTGCCTTGGCCTCCCAGAGTGCTACGATTACAGGCATGAGCCATCACACAGAGTCTAAGGAACATATTCTTAAGTGATATGGTAAATAGCATGCATGACTCAATAAAATGACTGTGTAAAAGAAACTCCATTGTTTTGAAAAATCTCATCACTCAGTATTCTAAATGATTATGTGGATGGGTGGTGTCTCAAAGATTCCAATACATTACCTCTACCCACAATTTGGACATCACGAATACTCTAGAAAGAATGTATAGATTTGTTGAAAACATCAATGGGAACATATTTTTACAATTTTTTTTTTTGAGACAGAGCCTCAAGCTGTCACCCTGGGTAGAGTGCTGTGGCATCACAGCTCACAGCAACCTCCAACTCCTGGGCTCAAGTGATTCTCCTGCCTCTGCCTCCCAAGTAGCTGGGACCTCAGGCACCCACCACAACGCCTGGCTATTTTTTGGTTGCAGCCATCACTGTTGTTTGGGGGGCCAGGCTGGATTCGATCCCGCCGGCTCGGGTGTACGTGACTGGCGCCTTAGCTGCTTGAGCCACAGGCGCTGAGCCTAGATACAATTTTTTATATCAACGTGTTATAGCCACTTTGACACCTTGAAGTATAAAATAATAGTTAATTAAACCATTTGTCATCTACAAAGATAAGCGGCCAGTTCTCCAATCCTGGAGAGTTTTCCAATGGTAAAGTTAAACATTTGAAAAAAGGTCACAGATAGTGATGAGTTCTTGTATCACAATTGGGAATTATTATAAGCTACACTCCAACAGACTCTCAAAGTCAAATTTCACACCTTGCGTTAAATTAGTAAATTAGAAATTAACAGTTGCATTATTATTAAGTTATATAATGATGAATACCTAGGTTTTTGGCTTTAGCATTATGGCTATCTACAATCATAGCCCCTATATAGATATAGGGGATATCTATATCCCCACATGCATACATACATACTTGTCATCTTAAATAAAACCATAAGGTATAAAGGATGGATACACTGGTTTCATTTTGAAGGTAAACAAACTGAGGTTACCCAAGGATATAGAGCTAATGATGAGAAAATCAAAAATTAAGCTCTGCAAATGTGAGCTTGGTATTCTATTTACTCAACTACATTTGTCCTAAATCTTTCTAATTTTCTTTTTCAAATCTAATGTTTGAATCCTTTCTGGAATCTATTGATAGAATATCAGTGATACAATAACTGTATCCAAAAGAATGGAAAAGTGTTATCATAAGCATTTATATTTTATAGTCAGCAAATAACAAAGGTTAACATTAACCTGTTTGTGTAAAATTTTCTCAATAATGACTTTAATATTCTAGAATGAAATTTCATTTTCAAATGTTTTAACAATGTTTTATTAGAAACGGATGCCTATTATCCACTGAAGGAAAATCTTTAAAAAGCAATCTTTACAGGCATGTTTTCAGAGGGCCTGGCTGAAATTCTTGGAAAGAGTTAAAAGAATTTCTTTCTTTCCTTAAATACAAATAGACCCTTTGGTAGGCAGAACAATGGCTCCCAAAGTTGTACATGCCCTAAGCCAGAACCAGTGAATATGTTACCTTACATGGCAAAAGGGATTTTGCAGATGTGATTAAGTTAATAAATCTTGAGACTGGGAGATTATCCTGGATTATCTTGTTGGGCCCACTATAATGCAGTGGCCCAAAGTGGCCACTGTATTGTGCTTGTAAGTTAAAAGCAGCAGCAGGAGAGTCAGAAATCAGAGTAAAGTGGCCTGAGAAAGACTTGACCAGCTAGGGCTAGCTTTGAAGCCAGAAGGAAGCTATAGTCCAAGGAATGTGGGCAGCCTCTAGAACAGTGATTTTTCAATAAGTGTGCCCTGAGAGGATTGTAGGTGTATTGAGAAAAATTTTAAAGATCATTAATTAAATTTTTAAAGTACTTTTTTATTTTTTCAAATTAATAGGAGGGTATAATTTTTAAGTTACATTGTTCTCACTTCCAGGGTAAAGTTCCATTTGTAGAACAGCTCCTCAACCAGGGGTTGTCATACATCCTTACAATGTGCACATAGGTTAGATCCTGCTTCATGCCCTTATTTTTGAAAGACGTTCAAAGAACAGTAAGAATATTATTTTCGTCACTTTTTCTGTTTGTTTTTGTTTTTGAGACAGAGTCTCAAGCGGTTGCCCTGTTGTCAAGAGTGCTGTGACATCACAGCTCACAGCAACCTCCAACTCCTGGGCTTAAGTGGTTCTCTTGCCTCAGCCTCCCAAGTAGCTGGGACTACAGGCATCCACCACAATGCTGGGCTATTTTTTGGTTATAGTTGTCATTGTTGTTTGGTAGGCCCGGGCTGGATTTGAACCTGCCTGCTCTGGTGTATGTGGCTGGCTCCTTCGCCGCTTGAGCTACAGGCACCGAGCCCCTTCACTCTTTTTTTGATCAACAAAATTTAAGTGTGCCGTGGAAGTTTAACTAGAGGTTCAAGTGTGCCATGAGATAAAGAAGATTGAAAAACACTGCTCTAGAAGCTGGAAAAGACATGAAAATAGATTCTCCTTTAGAGTCTCCTGAAGGAACACAGAACCTTGATTTTAACCTAGTGAGACCTGTTTCAGACTGTCTTCTAATGTCCAAAACTGTTTTTTAAACATATGGTTTTAAGCCATATGTGGTAGTCAGTTTGGAAGCAACAGGGAATTAGCACATACCTCTCAGAATTAAAATCTGTGATTAGGAAAGTGGGAGGTATAACCAGCTTTTTAAAAGTATTGCTCTTAAGTACTTTTCGTTCATGTTGAAACTTTAAACAAGTGATTTTCCATCAATCCAATCTTCATGTTTCCTTATCTACCACATTTATGATTCAGTTGCAATAATGTTAACTCAATGCTTAAAACAAATTTTTAGCATAGTATTTCTTCAATAAGATTTAGCATTTTAGAAAAGTTGCCAGTTCCAGAACAGAAGAAGGGGCTTAATAAATTAAAAACAAAAAGGTGCCAACAAAAACTGTGCTAAGGATATTCAGAGGTCATCCAGGCTTAAAAGTTACCAGAGGGAAAGTCAGTTTGCAGGAAATCATGTTTTCATATTCTTTTATTCTTAGAAATCTAACTGACATTAAGTTTGGTCATTCTGATCTCCTGCTCTTAAAAAAAAGTTAATAAAATTATATCTAAATCTAACACATTTTCCTTAGAACACCTTTAAAATAGTCATATAACGTATCAAACATTACAACATAACCAGTATGCATGTGTAATATATAACAAATAGATTGTATAATCTATAAAGATTGATTTCATAGAATCTCAAACTCTTAGCATGAGGAAATATTTCAGGTATGCTGAATGGAGAATTTTAAAATCTAACTTCTTATTAATAAGTTAATAAAAAGTGCATTTTTATTTATTTTTGATTTATTATTACTTTAAACTCAGCCAAGTTACCCAACCCTCCTTGTATAGACAAATAATACATTTTCCAAATACGCACAAGGTCAACACTTAATACCATTCAAGAATTAACTTCTGTTTTTGAGCAAGGATATTGCTTTTTTGCTCATAGGTCACAGTAACCTCAAACTCCCGTGCTCAAATGATCTTTCTGCCTTAGCCTCCCAAGTAGCTGGGATGACAGGTGTGCACAACCACACCAAGTTAATTTTTCTATTTTTTTTGTTTTATGTAGAGATTGAGTCTCACTATGTTGCTCAGGCTGGCCTTCAATTTCTGGCCTGAAGCAACCCTCCTGCCTTGGTCTCCCAAAGTGCTAGAATGAGAGCCTAGTCCATGTATGAGCTACCACACACGCTCACCTTTATTTTTAATTAAAAAAAATATTGATACGTTTATCTACACCAGCATTATAGACAGAACTATAATGCAAACTACATATAAAATCTTGAATTTTCTAGTAACATTAAAAAAGTAAAAAGAAATAGGTAAAATTCTTTTTTTCTTTTTCTTTTTCTTTTTGAGACAGAAGCTAGAGGGACGTGGTGTCATAGCTCACAGAAACCTTGAACTCTTAGGCTCAAGCAATCCTTGTGCCTTAGCCTCCTGAGTAGCTGGGACAACAGGTGCCCTCTACAATACCCAACTAAATTTTCTTTCTTTTTTTCTTTAGAGACAGAGTCTCACTTTGATGCCCTTGGTATAGTGCCATGATATCACAGCTCACACAACAACCTGAAACTCTTGGGCTCAAGTGATCCTTTTGGCTCAGACTCCCAAGTAGGTGGGTCTATAGGTGCCTGCCACACAACCTGGCTATTTTTAGAATTACTGAGCTTAGGCAATCCACTTGCCTCAGCCTCCCAAAGTGCTAGGATTACAGGCATGAGTCACCGTGCCTGGCCTTCATTTTTCTATTTTTAAACGAGATAGGGTCTCACTCTTGCTCAGGCTGGTCTCGAACTCCTGAGCTCAAGCAATACACCCACCTTGGCCTACTAGAGTGCCACCGCATTAATTTTAACAATGTATTTTATTTAACCAAATATGTAAAACATATTATCATTTCAATATGGCATCAATACTAAAATATTATTAGTGAGATGCTTAACATTCTTTTTTGGTGCTAAGTCTGAATCTGGTGCATATTTTACACTTAAGAGTACATCATCTCAGTTTAGATTCACCCACCACATTTCAAGGGCTACATGTGGCTGGACATTGTTCTGAACAATACAGGTCTCTGTGTTTCATATTCCTATTTAAGGTTCGCAGTCCCCAAAGTCCTTCAATGGTAATAATTTAAACACACCATTAGTGACTTACCAGCTATCTTAGCTGACTTTTAGAAATCAAAGAATAGTATTTATTAGGCTATTGTTGTAGCTCAAACTTCTACATGTGCGAGGGCAATTTCTTCACCTGCATGGACATTCATGTATTATCAATGACATAGAGGAGCAAAGTAACTACCACCTTTTTAGTCTGGCCTCAGACCGCGAAACATAACAAGCAATGGCATGAATACTGTAAAAATATTCTTTAATTTCTATAATCTTTGAGTTTTTCCATCTCAGAAGAATGAGAAAGAAAATTTACCATGTAACTTTTAAGGGAGAAATCAAAAGCAGACGGATCTCCTGGGTATGGCCAGAACACAGAAATTAAAAAACAAATAAAAGAAAAATAAAACAAAACCCACAATAGAAAAATAAACTAAAATCTTTGGAAATACATGCACTGTAAATTCAGTTTTAAGTATAATAAAAAACATTTCATTTCAGTATTACCTATCAAGTTTTACTGAAAATCACAAAGGCCCACCTTAGTGTGACTTCAAAAAAAGTATTTTGACCATATAAAGAAATACATGATTTCCCTCTGCATGAAATTAAAATCCAGGGTAAGAGGCAAGAAACTACTTGTGTCTGAGGAATGGGAATAGAGATTTTTTTTTTTTTTAAATCTTCCTTAACTCCAGCCTAAACCCAGATCTCCATTATTCTAAAAATCCACCAGAGAAAAATAATGAGAACATGTTAAAAATTTGCTAGAACAATTTGAATGTTCTTATCCTAAAGAAAAGATAACTATTTAAAGTGATGGATATCCCCATTATCCTGATTTGATTATATGAATATACCAAATTATCATATGTATCCCCAAATATGTACATCTAGTATGTATCAAAAACAAAACAAAGAACAAACAGCACCCCCTAGTTGGCAGAAATCTCAATAATTGTTGCTGTGCTGAAGAGGTGAACACCTTCCACGTATTCAGTATTTATAATATATATCCCTTTAAGGGAGAGTTATACCAAAAGCCCTTTGACAAACTCTATTAGAATCTGTGTGATCTTTTATTCAATAAATGTGATAATTATCACAAAAATTATCTGGTTGGGTGATAATGAACAGGATAGGATGGTAGAACTTTTGAAAAGTAACAAGTTTTTTTTTTTAAAGACAGAATTTCATTATGTCGCTCTAGGTAGAGTGCTGTGGCATCACATCTCACAGCAACCTCAGACTCTTGGGCTTCAGAGATTCTCTTGCCTCAACCTCCCAAGTAGCTCGGCCTACAGGAGCCTGCCACAATGCCCAGCTACAGTTTTTGTTGTAGTTGTCACTGGTGTTTAGCAGGCCCAGGCTGGGTTCAAACCCGCCAGCCCAGTGTATGTGGCTGGCACCCTAACCACTGGGTGACTGGCGCCAAGCCACAAGTTCTTTTTTTTTTTTTTGAGACAGAGTCTCACTTTGTTGCCCTCTGGAGAGTGCTGTGGCATCACAGCTCATAGCAAACTCAACTCTCGAGCGATTCTCTTGCCTCAGTCTCCCAAGTAGCTGGGATAACAGGCATCTGCCACAATGCCCAGCTATTTTTTGGCTGTAGTTCTCGTTGTTTGGCAGGCCCTGGCTGGATTCAAACCCACCAGCTCTGGTGTTATGTGGCTGGCGCCCTAGCCACTGATCTACAGGCACTGAGCCAAGCCACAAGTTCTTAATCACGAAAAATCTCTAGCCAAGAATACAAGGTCAAGAATACTGGGGATTAAACCAGGTGACCATTAGTTCAGGTTTTGTTTTAAGACTCTACACGAGAAAAATGACTGGAAGGATACACAAAAATATCAATAGTGAACATTCTCTTTAAGTAAGTATTTTTTCTTTCTACTTTTACAGAGCACCAAGTTTTCCTTTTAAAACGGTACTTTTGAAGTTGTAACTCACAGGATCTATAAGGAGAATAACATTATAGTTAATTGTTCAAACAGTGACAAAAAGGATATTATTAATAATTATGCTAAGATAATAGGAATAAATTAGGGCTACCCTGGATAAATCAAGACATATGGCCACTCTACCTAGGCATTATCCTGTTATTTCCATTAATAATCTGTCATTACTGGTGAAATCTGACGAATTAGTAAAGCTATATACACTCATATAATACATTTTCTAGATTCTATTTAAATAACTAGTTAATTTTTTGGCAGGGATGCCATTTTCCATCATATATCCTAACTGTACCTTTTCAAAAGTCTAGTTTTTGTTTTAGTTAATCATAGAAAACTGGATAAACTGGATACAATTGACTGTGGTTTTTTTTTTTTTTAACAAAGGAATAGGGAATTATAGACAAAAAATATCACATAAAATAATTTAAATATATATGTGTATATGTGTATGCATGTATATGATATATATACATTCCATACTCTAGGTAGGCCAAATATAGAAATTCTAAGGTCAAAGAAGAGAAAGGGAAAATAGTCAACAATAAACAACTACTTTCTAGAGTACAGCAATTTTACTCTATAAGCAAGCTGGAAAAGGTAGAATATTGACAAGCAGACAGGGAGCAGGCATGGCAGCATAACACTGTTTGTTATGTTTCAAAATGGGCGTATCCTAGAGGCCCTGGTCCCACAGTCTCGTTACATAAAATAAGATTTGGTGAAGAGTTGCCTTTTGTTTTGGAATAATTTGATTACACATTATTTACAGGTACATGTTACTTATTTCAGAATTATTTTGTGACTAGTTTTTCCATTATTGCTTCAAAAAAAATTTAATAAAGCTAATTTTTATACAGGAAAGCACTCTGTTTAAAAGTCAGAGCAACTCTTAACTGAACAATATGATCACACAAAGTGTTTCTTTGGTTCTTTCAAAACACATTGTAATTTTATAGTCAACCCAAACACATAAAATAAATGAGAAACTAAACTTAATTCACAAAGAGAAAAATACTCATTAATTTATCTTTGGTGGATCCCAGAGGCGGCATCTATGGTTTTGATTCCAAAATAAATCTCTATTAAGAGCCTCAGAGCAGTTGCAGGGGAACCCATTTCAAGAAAGGACTTTAGGTAACAGTGAAGAAGGTCAAAGGTTAAAAACAAGGATTTTTGTTTTTGTAGTTGTTTTGCAATTTTTGGCCAGGGCTGGGTTTGAACCTGCCACCTCTGGCATATGGAGCCGGTGCTCTACTCCTTTGAGCCATGCCAATTAGTATATTGTCTGTGCACCCTTTAGCAGCCCAAAGGAAACGGGGCAGTCATGATATAGCATCAAGCTAGGAGAGGCATATATATGCTTTTAGGTTCCTCAAAGAGAAAAGGAAGGCTTATGTCTTTATTTTAAAAGGAAAATTATATGGGTGAAGTAACTGGCTCAGGTAAATTTTCAAAAAAATTTGGTAATAGGCAAATCCTTAAAGTCAATGAAAGAAGCCTTAAGAAAGATCAATTTCCTTTGCTTCACAATAATTTAATCAAATTACTTTCTTGTTAAGGAGCAAGTCCTCAATGCCTGATGAAAACGATACTGGGCATCCAGTTGTTAAGAGTCTAGTTAAGAATAATTTAAGTGTATATACTTAAAACCAAAAAATGTTTAAACTAATAAACAGTGTGGCTGGTAATCTTCATGTATTTATTTTACATTAGTGTGTTTCAAATCTATAAACCACTGTCATTTCCCCACCTTGCAGCTAAAATGATCACAAAAATTAAATGTAAACTATTTAATAAAGGAATAGAAATCCATTATGAGAAAATTACAAGCATAAATAGTTTTACTGATTGCAATTTGAATAGACTTCACTTTAAAAATACTTACCAAGTGCTGGAGAAAGTTCTGTATAGGCATATAAATCTTTTTTGTTTTAACTGAAAACTGGAAACTTAAATTACACCTCTTTAATAATTAACAAATAATTGCTATGGTCAGAATTAAACACTTTTAGTGTTGATACATTCTATAAAGGAAGGGAATAATAATAATGAGTATTAGAACAGTGCATACATTTCTATGAGTACAGATGGGGCAAGAAGTATACACAACTCTATATATACTATGTATATTAGCAATTCCCAAAGCATGGTGAATTTGGAGTATGAAATTGAAGCTAGGTAAATATTAGTTCATTTGCTGGCTTTATTTAGTCTTTCTTCAAATTACATTCTTAGGAGATTTAATTGTAGACAAGAGCTGTTTTCAAATTCAGCAGAGGTGATCAAATGAAAATTATTGCTCTAATCTTAAAAAATCAAAGTTGGGCTAAATGTAGCAAAAGCAAGGTAAGTATTTACTGCCTTGGTTGTGGCTGATTGTTTCAGTGGGGTGTATTTCATTTGTTGAACAGTGAGAAAACTTTCAAATGAAACTTCCCAAATTCAAATATTTTTTCATCAAATATTTTTTCTCAACACTGTTGTAAGATTTTGCCATTCCCTTGTTCCTAAAAACATTACTGCTTATTTTAACACATAGAAATTCTAAATCACACAGTTAAGAACTTAAAAAAAAGTAAATTAATGGAGGAAAATTAATTTTAATTAAAAATTTCAGTTCTTAGATAGGACACATTTAAAAGAGAATACATTCTTTCTTATTAAAAAAATCCACTGTATTTGTAATTTTATTAACTCTATGTCCTATACACAGATCATCTACTTGGGTATAACCTAAAGGAAAAACTTGGGTTATAGTAAATTCCTGCATCACAACCCACTGTGTCAAAATTTATTCAAGAGATCAAGTCAATTAAATAACTGAAACAATAAATTTGTTCTAAGTATGCCACTTTGGAGTTATAGTTTTAAAAGCTGAATTATTCTGATGGAATTCAAAATGGAATTGTCATTGAATTTCACTTTTTTCAGTCTCTGCTCTCTTCCTCTATAACAAGGCCTCTTAGGCCAAATTTAAGGTTGATAACAGAACCATTAATTCCTATATTCTGTGTTACTTACTGTCACACTCTCCTCTTAAATTTCTCTGCTTCTTGACCCATTACCTTCCCAATATAGTTAGTTTGGCCATGTGGTAGTTTATTTTTAAGAGATAATTTAACCCAAGGTGGATACTTGGGATACTTTTAGGCAGCCTTAACAAGCAGCTTATGTTTTCCGAATACTTACTATTTAATATAAAACAAAACTCAAAAAGAACTCAAGCACACTTGATATTGAAATGAAACTTACCTTAGAGCCACGTTCATTAAAGATTATTTCTACATCTAGGATTTTGCCAAACTGCTGCAGAGATAAAAATAGGAACATTTATTTATGATCAGCTTTTTAGCTGCATATTTACTCTCTTCTGAAATAGGATGTTTTTGACTTCAGCATTTCTATTTGTTGGTTAAAGTCCTAATACCAGTTTCTGGTTTTTCCTATTACTGAGCTGACAGTTTCCTCCTTTTCTCTCTTTCTTAATACACTTATTAATGCATTATTCACCTCTGTGTGTGGAAAGCTGTTGTCTGAAGATACTCCCTGTTAACCCACTATGTATTTCCTCACGTAGACAAGACCTGAGAATTTCCTAACTACATCTCTAATTCTTTTATATGTCTCAGTTTTATACTAAGTAGAATGATACACTATCAAAGGCTGTACACTCCTTGCTTTTTTTATTTACACAAGTAAACCATGCACACTATATAAAAATTAAAAAATACAAAAAGAAAATGAGAAAACAGAAAATAAAGATCATCTGTAATCCTACCATCATAACATTATTTTAGTAGACAGCCTTCCAGTTTTCCCTCAGTCATATAGATGTAAGCACTAGACATCAGACTCACTCCACATAGTGCTTGCTTTTTTAAACTTAGCAAGATTATAAACAACTATCTAATTCAACAAATATTATGTGTGTGTATGTTACCATTTCCACAGGTTACATGCTATTTACCACTTTAATATTTCTGCAACAAATATGAAGAATATTTTATATAACAACTCTCTTTAATTATTTAAATATTTTAACATTTGGAAAAGCAAACAAAGCGAGAGACACAAAGCCTAAACTCCATTGTTAGGTAGTTAAATAGCTGATAAGGAGTTACGTAAAATATAACAATTAATTGGAGAAGGAGGTATATATGAGACAAAGCTGTTTTAATCAATACTTAGGTAAACTGAATTGAAGGTATGCATAAGCTCTAAATTTCCAGGTATCCTTTTGGCTCATACTCCCTCTGCATACCCCATTTTCTATCTCTCTTGGATTTCAAATCAGACGTTACGTAAAGCGGAAAAAAAAAACTGAAAAATGAAAAAGAGAAGACAGAAATCATGTTTTTCTGTCAGACTGAACTGTTATATCTTTATCAAAACACATGTATTAAAATCCCCAATTTTCCAGAGTAAGACATCTGGGTTTGATTCCATTTTCATCACTTAATAGAAAAATTAAAAAAAAAAAAGAAATCAAGGAAATAAGAAAATGACTTATTTTTAAATAGGAGGGGATTTTATTTCTATCCTATAAAACTAAGATTGGTAGGGTGCTTCAGAGTTTGTTTTATTTACATTTTCTTTTTTTTTTGAGACAGAGCCTCAAGCTGTCACCCTGGATAGAGTGCTGTGGCATCACAGCTCACAGCAACCTCTAATGCCTGGGCTCAAGCGAGTCTCTTGCCTCCGCCTCCCAAGTAGCTGGGACTATAGGCGCCCGCCACAACACCTGGCCATTTTTTGGTTGCAGCCGTCATTGTTGTTTGGCGGGCCCGGGCTGGATTCGAACCCGCCAGCTCAGGTGTATGTGGCTGGCGCCTTAGCCCGTTGAGCCACAGGTGCCGAGCCTATTTACATTTTCTAATGCATCCTTCTGGAGTAAGGACTGCCTTGCTTTTTATGGCTAAAGGAAACAAGGCTAAAAGAATCTGTTAAGTCTACAGAGCTGAAATGAAGCATGGAATCCTTGCTCTTCACCAATGCTACTGCCCTACGTGATAGATACTAACCATGTGGAAGAAAATAAAGCAACTAGTTATCCTTTGCAAGGAAAAAAAATGATTTCTTTTGCACTTTATGCCTCATAGGAAAAGAATAATATATTTTAAGAAATCACTACCTGGCCTAACACAGATTTTCAATGGACAGGATTTTCTGGACTCAAGAGAAAACACACCTCTGTCAGATAAGAATGTACTACATTCTCTCTGATCTCCAGAGACTAAGATTCTATTAGCTCTGACAATGCAACTGAGAACCTAATAACTCATGCTCCCAGGCAGTGTCTTCTATGTAACCTAAGTCCTTTATGCTACCCTTTATATTTTCTATTGCTCTCTTTTCTACAGAGATGGAAAATAGACAGTTATCATTTCTGAGTAGAAGTTCTTCACATACTTCAAGAACACCATTAAATCTCAGTTCTGGCCTTCTTTTCAGCCCCGAATATTTATTTAGGTAGTCAGCTCTAAATGACAGAACTTTGCTCCAGTTTCTTGTCACCATGAGGTGGCCACAATCAATATGTAATAGAGGGCATTTGCTTTCCTAACAAAGTACCAGGCAGCTATCCTAATGGAATTTTTAAAAAACTATAGATTATCTCTTGACCAAGTTAAGAGTTGGGTCAAATTCAAACAAGCAGTAACACACAGGCTCAGAAAAAACTAAGACTCTCAGCAGCCATTTACTTCCCAATAACTTGAATCTTTGCTATCACACTTTTTTAATGATGGCGATGTGAGGAGGAAGTAAATAGCTAAAGGAACACTTCAGAGATAGAAAACCAACCTTCTACACTGAATTTTAGATACTGGTCTTGAGGTCTGAGTGTGAGCAAGAAAGTGAACACAAAACATTGAGGTACTATCTGCTTCACAGATATTATTTCATTCAATTCATGACTCTGAAATGCAGAGATTACCATCTTTATTTTTAGAGACATGATATGCAACCTCAAAAAAGTCACATGAACATCCCAAGTTTACACATGATTAGAATTTGATCACATGTTCTTTGATACCCAAATCCATATTTTTTCCACTTCAATGAGTCACATCTAAACCTCTACTTTCTACAGTGTATCTTCTTAAGACATTGCAAAGGCTGAGTACAGTGGCAATAATGCACTCTTGAATCCAATTCCTTTGGTTCCTGCAGTTTAAAGGGTAAAATAAGGCAGTATTATGATGGGCTTATATGAAAGGCAAAGAAAAAGACCAAGGTAACAGAATGAGTAGGCAGTGGTCCCTAAACTTATCTGCACATTAGAATCACCTCGGAATCTTGTAAAAATGCCTAAGCCCAAGCTCTCTCCCAAGCCAATTAAATCACAACCTTTGGATGTGAGCCACAGGCATCAATATTTTTTAAGCTTTGCAGGTATTTCCATTGCGCAAACAAGTGAATCACTGCTCTAAAAGAATGTGTACCACTGCTTTTTTAGGTGAAACTAAACAAATTATTGATATGTTTACTAAGTTTGGTGGGTGGGTTGGTGGGTGAGTGGGGTGACCATCTCATCTTGGTTTTGGCATTGAAAGTCTTATGTTACAAGAAACCCCTCAGAGTCTGCAAACTGGGTCCTTTGGTCACCTTAAGGGACAACCTGCCTGGGTGACAGAAAAAAGTATGTAAAGACTGATGAAAATACTGATTTACCTCAGGATCCTTCTCAGTTTAATCCCATAGTACTAAACACTAACAACACATTTGGTGGATAAACTTCTATTTTTAAACGTAAAAACCATAAATGGACTTCAGAGACTTACCCCAAACATCTGCCGGAGGTCAGGGTCCCGGAAGCGGAAAGGAATATTAGAGACATGCAGCCGTTTGGGGGTAGATTTACTCTCTGAATTTTCACTACTTTGCGTCTGTGACTGCTGGCCATCTGTCTGTGCTCCACCTTCTGTCTGCTAAGCAAAGAAATGAACACTTGAAAAATAAACACAATTAATTCACAAGAATTATGTAAAATATTTAAAATCTTCTCCCACTGAATCATTCCCAGGCAGGGTATCTTTAAGCAAAAATTATAGTTGTCCCTTCAAAGAAAAAAAAAAAGATGTTATCAAAGATGTTATCTATGTTACAAATGCTATAGTCTATAAAAATTTTTTTAGTCTTTGAGTATTTATAGTACATTAACAAAATGGGAGATAATGGACACAGAAACATTAAGTGACTTGCCTAAGATCACATGGAGATACTATAACTGAAAATATAAAAATAGTACCTTTATTCTTAGTAGAGCTTTCTATTTTTGAGATCTTTCTATTTTGAAAATAGAGAGTCTCTTGTAGTTAGTTATGGGGGGGGTCACTGTATTTTTTGGTCTATTATCTCAGACTCTCTCAAGGAAATGAAATAAAAGAGTATTTTTGAAATTAATTCTCTCAGTTCTAGAGTTTGCTACTACCAGTTTGCCAAAGTATTATTATGACGAAATTATTATGAAGAGAAGAAATCTAGTGACAAAGAGCAATCTGCCTGAAAACTGAAGAAGCTTCTCAAACAAATCTGTACTCTTCCCCCTTAACTTATGCAAGTCCAACTAACATTAGTTTAGGGGAATCCACTCTTCTATAGCCCAAAGCAAAGAACACTTAGAGAATCTAATTGGCAATTTAAGAACCTTGTATTTTTACTATTCCCTATGAAGTGCATGCCAAAGCAGACAGCTTACCTAACTGATTAAACCAACATACTTTTAAAACAAGAATGGAACTTTCTGTTTTTACTCTCTCAATCAAGATAGAACTAAGTCCCTAACAGATTCTTCTGGGAGACACAGTATGGATCCCTTCCTCTTTGACTCAATGTTCAGGCTAACAGAAGCTGTGAATCAGAGATACTTTTGGCTCAGGAATGTTAGCAACCATCCTGAAATGAAGTTTGAAACTTTAAAATATAAAAGATAATCAGGAACAAACTCCAAATGAATACTAGCATTTTAAGTGTCAAGCTAAGTGATGGGAGCTTTTTATCTTATTCCATTCAGGCCTTGCAGATGGCTTAATGTGCAATGATTCATGTGATATCAAAATAGCAGAAAAGGGAAGAGCTACAAAGCAATGTTCTGTGAGAGTGTAAGATTTTCAGTCATCGATCTGGGCACATTGCAGATTAACAAAACAAATTCCATTCAAAGATGAAACTCATTAAGTTACTAAAACATCATCAGGGACATCAGCATGCAGGCAAAACAATGAGCAAGAATTACAACTAATGCTCATTAAGTACCTTCAAACCGCCGCTCACATCTCACAGCTGGATCACATAACCCTCTCCCGTCAAACTTTACAACTACCTGATCTGATCTGTGAGATGATGATGTACTCCGCCAAGAAAAATTAAAAAAAAAAAAAAAACAACGATTCTACAAGCTCCAAACAACAGTTTTATATACAACTTTACAGAGGGTACTTTTTAAGAAAGGAAAAACAGTGTATTAAATTTGTAAGACTCAAGTTATGTTTGACTTCTGCAAATTACAAGGGGTGCTCAACGTGGCTTAATTCACTTTTGTTACTGGTATATACTGAGTATTACAATTTTAATACAGTTTTTTCCTTTCTTAAAATATGTATAATTTTTTTGGCACCTTCTGTATATGGATTCCATGTAACCTGTCATAGTGTATGTGAAGTGGCAAGATAAAAGAAAACTAATGATTACTTTAAAGTATGTTGCTCAAGGTACTTATCTGTTTTGTTTATTTGCCTTTATTTACAAAATATTCATTACAATTATCTGTTGTTCTTGATAGTTCTTTGCTCCTCTGAAGGCACAATTTAAGGTCAGAAGCCAGACTAGTTAATCTTCCAGGGTGTGATGGACACTCATATTTTTTAAAAGTACGAAAATGCTTAATTCTAGGGAGATCTGCTAAGTGGAAAAAGTGAATTATCATTTCCAAAATTCTGAAGCCTTCTGATCTAATGTAATTTTTAAATTGAGGTTTAACACACATAGATAAAAATAACATCAGATCAGAAGCTGGGCTGGATTTTAAAAAATGAACAAATCATAAGCATAGAGCTGAATGAATTTTCAGAAAGAAAGCAGACCCATGTAACCATCAAATTAGATCAAGACACAGGATTGCAGGGGAACTCTTGGGAGCCCGCTCCAGTCACTGTTCCTCTGCCAAAAGCTCACTACTATCTGGACTTCCAACTCCATAGATTATTTTTGCCAGTTTTAAACTTAATTTAAAAAATGGAATCATACTCTTTTGCATCTGGTTTCTTTCCCACCATGTATTTATGTAACATACACACATATTGTTGTAATTTATCCATTCTTATTCCATTATATAAATACACAATTTACTTGCTGCTTCCAGTTTTGGCTATTCAGAAAAATGTTCCTTTGAACATTGATTTACATGTCTTGATACACAGAACCAAGTATTTCTGTTGGGATATCTAGGAGTGGATTTGCTATGTCAAGGATATGTGTATGTTTAGCCTTAACAATACTGCCAATTCTCATGGCTCGGCGCCTGTGGCTCAAGTGGCTAAGGCGCCAGCTACATACACCTGAGCTGGCAGGTTTGAATCCAGCCTGGGCCCGACAAACAGCGATGGCTGCAACCAAAAAATAGCCGAAGTTGTGGTGGGCGCCTGTAGTCCCAGCTACTTGGGAGGCGGAGGCAGGAGAATCGCTTGAGCCCAGGAATTGGAGGTTGCTGTGAGCTGTGATGCCACAGCACCCTACCCAGGGCCACAGCTTGAAGCTCTGTCTCAAAAA
>CAUYRH010013935.1:0-19979 GCA_963574655.1 Perodicticus potto
GGAGCTGGAACATGTTCTCCTTAGCAAAGTATCTCTAGAATGGAAGAAAAAGTATCCAATGTATACATCCCTAATTTGAAGCAAATTTATATCTTTCAAGTGAAGGCTACAACCCATTTATTGCACAAGAAGATGGGGAAAGGAGAGAGGGAGGGAAAGGGAGGGAGAGGGTGAAGGGAGAGAGGATAAAGGACGAGATCACACTTGTGGTGCATATTTGAAGGGTCAGGAGAAAACTTCTAAACACGGATCAAAAATATTTTCACATAGTAAATGAGAAAATCTCATAAATGGTGTGTTAACCAGGTGGATGAAAATATCTCCGATTGTAGGTCAAGCCTGCACACTGTACCCCATGATTGAATTATTGTACACAGCTATGATTCAATAAAAAATAAATAAATAAATAAAAATCCAGTTGGGATGAAAACCCAAAATAACAAAAAAAAAAAAAAAGACTTTTGGAAGATTATAATTATCATTTAGAAGCTTATAGGCTATCATAGGCTATAGACATTTTGATATAAGTTAAAAAGTGCTATAATGGTTTCTTGGTATACGTGTTAGAACTGTGGGAGCACAAGGGCAGCATATTAACTCTACCCAGTGAAGTCCATCTAAGGGTAATAATCGAGGTGAGTCTTAAGGAGTACATAGATATTTTGAAAACAATAAGAGAGAAAAATTATAGCATAAGAAAAATTTTGAAAGCAAAGAAGGACTTTATTAGCTTAGGAAATAGAAGAAAAACTAAGGATGACATGTTTGCAGGAGATAAGTGTAGGAGATGAGTTGATTTCAAATTATGTAAGCCTTAGTGTGGTATGTAGTTAGAATTTATGAAGAATTCAATAATTTTTTGAGAAGGGAAAGGACTTAATTAATAGTGTTTTGCAAAAATTAAGCTGCTAGTGGTGAGAGTAAACTATAGTGGGTAGAATGAAAGCAGGAAAACCAAATATAAGAGGCTTTTATAAAAGCTTAGGAAAGATATGAGCCTGGACTAAGGAAAATGGAGCACTCAATTTAATTTCACATTAAAATTTTCAACATAAAACAAAATTTTTAAAAATCATGAGAAAGAACAGACCTCTGTGACTTATGAAGTGTTTCGCTTCAGCTGTGACCTAATTAATTAATTTTTTTTCTGAAATTTAATTAAGTAGTTGTGTGTATTTTTGTAAAGGATGTGGAACAACCAATTACAATTTTCATTGTGGCCTTTCAAAACTAATTATGTGTTAAATGTCACAAACTAACCTATATCACTAATATTTAGGTGTAAGAGGAAAAATGTTTGGACTTGAATGAACTGTGGTATCTAGTTTATGTTCATATTTTATAAGGAAAAGAAAAAGTAATGTGAGATGTATACTATAATCCAGTGCCATTTAATAAAGCTTTTGGTGATAATGTAAATGTTCTATATAATTGCTGTCTAATGTGATTGCTTCTAACCATTTGTGGCTATTGAACACTAGAAACGTGCCTAGTACAACTGAAGAACTAGATTTTTGATACCTTCAAATCATATTTAATATAAATTGATTTAAATTTAAATTTAAATAATCACATGTAGCTGGTAGCAACCATGATGTACAGCACCACTCTAGACTATGAGGAATATGCAGACTCACTTGGATAATAATGCAATCCATAGCTATGTAGAAGGCAGTGCAGACCAGGAGAGGGAGAATGGGGAGGAGGCTGGAGATTGGATTTTATTCTCAACATAGCTAATTAATAAGTTGTGACATCTTGAAGAAATCAGTTTGCACATGAAATTTAGTTTCTCACTTTTACATAAAGTGATTGGCTGAATAATCATGACAATCCATTTAAGCTTCATTTATCCATAGAAATAAAAGTGTTTTTGTCACAAGATCAACTGAATGATAGTGTTGAAGGAAATGGCTTATTTTCTTCACAATTTTCTTAATTCTTATTATAAAATTGTTTTTATTAATTATGAAACTGCTCTAGATGTGAATTTGAAATATAAATATAATTTGAAATATAAATATACAAGGGTATATATTTTGGATAAACTGAAAATGCAAAGGCCAATGTACACATTTGGTGAAAGCTGTTTATGAAATCCTTTCTTCATAATTTTAAATTACTGTTTTTCTCTGAGTATTTGTTACCATCTATAATGGGCAACCTGACTATGGCATCCAATGATCCACTTCCCGCTATTCATACCCTTGTTTTGTGTTCTTATACATAGGATTAATCTGTGTCAATATGGCAGAAGTGATATGAGATTAGGTACAAAAGACTAAAGCTTCCATGCCTCCATCCTGGGTTCCTCTTACTCCTGGTCCTTCAGAAATGACCATATGGTGAGGAAAGGCTAGCAAGAAATTGAAGACTCCAAATAATAGCCATGCAGAAGGCAATCAAGGCCCACAAGGCCCAAGCCAAGATTCAAATGATCCAACTCTATTGCAACTTTCTGAGAGACCTAAGACACTCAGTTTAACTGCTCAAGATGTCCAATCTTCAGAACACAGGAGAGAATAGATGTCCGTTGTTTTAAACCATGAGACAATTTGTTGTGCAATAATAAATAGGTAATGCATCTCCCTTGCTATTTTCATTCTTTGCTATTTATTCAGAAACGCAGATCATCATATTAAGCTATCTATAATTTCCCAAAGGTTTCTCAATATTTTAAGCCTCCTTGTGTTCTAAAATAAATGTATGTACATTGATATATATACATACATGTGTGTATATGTTTATATACACATATATGTATACACATATATGTATGTGTATATAAATATACACATATACACATATATCTGGTATGAATAATCATCATTCCTCTGTAAAATATCTAACACATATTTTCTCTTTCAAACTCAGCTGGTATACACATATACACATATATCTGGTATGAATAATCATCCTTCCTCTGTAAAATATGTAACACATATTTTCTCTTTCAAACTCAGCTGGTATCCTTTTTCAAGCATTCCATGACCTTATCAATCTGAATTATATACCATCATCATTCATATTTTCATAGAACCAGATACCTGTATCTAACCAAACCTATTGTTGTGTTTACTAGATTTGAGTTATTAAAGTTGAGAACTTGGTCTTACTAATTTGATATACCCAATGTCCAGTATGTTGCCTAGTAAGAAGAATGTGTTCAGTGTTTTAAAAAATATAGGAATGAATAGTCATATCCTATTAAATATGTAGTCCAGATAATATATTAATGGTATGTGTTTGTTGGTTTCCTAAAAAATAGAAATTTCATAGTTTTTAATCTAGATGTATAACACCCCCTTCACCTATCCCAACATACTATCCTAAAGCAACTTTAACAGAGAAGTTTTGTTCTGAATTTATCCTCAACTACAGATCTGAGGAAGTTCTAGATCTTTCCATAATCAGTTCAGAAAAATACTTATGGTCCATCTCATTCATTGTGGTCAAAAATTTATCTGGCCATTATTGATGGTTTTTAATGTTTTTAACAACATTGGTGCATTGCTTCTTTGGTAGTCAATGTCTCTGGTAGTGTTTCTTATGCTGTTCAATACCAAAAGTTTTCAAATCAATTCCTACTCTAACAAAGAACCACTTTCTTTTCTCCCCAGAATCTTAGAGACTTCATAAACTTGGATCTTCATATTGAATATTCAAGTTTATGAAGAATATGAGTTTGGGGGGAGAGACCAAACATCAAATTGTACTTTAGCGTTTCTCAAAGTGTTCCATCTAGGTATTATGAGAGAGAAATGTGAAAGCAACCTATTAAGCAAATATTTTTAGAATAGTGCATGCTCTTCAATATATTCATATTGTTTTAATATAAAAATAATACTCTTAATATTATTTACCATTAGATAAAATTTGGCCTTCAACAACATAACCCATTTTTTATTATATAATTTTTAAGTTTTTGAAAACCCTCTACAAAAGCTTCTTCTAAAAAAAAAATCTTTTTCTTCTTGAATAACAAAACTTTTACTCTAAGCTTATATTCTAGGTTTTTTATTATGTAAGGATCAATTCCTTTTTATGAAACTTCTTGACTTATTTTTCAAGTTTATGTATTATATACTTCAATCTGAGCCTTAAAATATCAAACATGCATTGTATATAGGCTAAAAGTTTTAAAACCAGAAATATTCAAAAAATGGATATTTGGGAATGTGTGGCTGAAGTCTTTCATCACTGACATTCCTAATAAGTGAAATAAAATTGTGTTCCCTATAAAGGGGTGTGGTGAGAAAACCAAATTCTATTTAATAAAAACAAGCCCATCCTTAACAGAATCTTTCCTTGTTATCATCTTTTCCCAGTAGATGAAGATGCTTAGCTGAAATTCAAATACACACAAAGGGGTTACACATTTTATATCTAAATTTTCCCCACTGAAAATGAAAGTAATAAAGGTGGAAATATAGAGAGAGAACCCTCTAAATAATATCACAAGGCTATCAGCTTTCAGTAAGAGTTGGTACACTGCCAGTTATTTGAGAAGTCTTTGCTTGACTGACTTCTTCCATAAACTATAAGTATATATTTCTTGTTTGTGAAAGCTGGTCAGCATTCCATCATTTCCAGGCATATCTCATTATTGCTATAATAATGTGATAATAATTTAACAGCATAGTATATTAGATATAGTGGCTACTTTCTGCTGAAAGTTTTACAAGGGGGTGCTTTACTTCGGCTTTGAAGGCTTATAAAAATATTTTTAAAATTACCCAAGCTGCAGGAGAAAATGAAGATAGATTTTTTAAACAAGGGGTTTTTCAGGGGCTTTCTATCATTTTCCTTTTAATATTGCTGGTAAGAGGCACCTGAAGCACAGTAGAAGAAAGGTTGCTTTTGTGTCGAGATGTGAAATTAAAAGAGGGTTGTATCTCTTACAATCTGTGTGAACTGGAGCATATTGTTAGCCTTTTTCCCACCTGAGATTCCTAAAAGTAAGAAGAAATATACATTGGAAAACAAGAAATATATGGCTTGTCATATAGTTTAGTAGGCAAGATAGAAAGAGAACTAATGGTTTACAATGTGAGATTAGAAATAGGAAGGATAGGATGTAGTGGCAACATTTAGCAGGGAGACTTAACCATTAGTCAGGACTACCTTCTTGAAGAAGTAACAAGTGAGCTGAATTCTAAACCATAAACAGATGCCAAGCAAAGAAGGATAAGTAGGAGGCAGATGAGAATAAAATAAGTCTCCACACTCATAGAAATAAAATGCCAATTTTAGTCTAACTGTAATAACAAGTGTCCTTCCCCAATATTTTGTACACTCTCTAAACAAAGTAGCTCAGTAAACATGTTCTCACAAGCTCATGAATCAGTGTCATTTCCTCACATGTGTAAGTCAGCCAACCAGGAATGTACTTATTCTAATAATAACTTTTTTTTTTTTTGAGGCAGAGTCTTATTTCATCACCCTTGGTAGAGTGCTATGGTACCACAGCTCATAGCAACCTCAAACTTCTGGGCATAAGCAATCCTCTTGCTTCACTGGTCACAGTGCTGGCTATTTTCAGAGGCTGTGTTCCAACTCCTGAGCTCAAGTAATCCACCCATCTTGGCCTCCCAGATTGCTAGGATTACAGGTGTGAACCACTGCTCTGGCCTCCAATAAAAACTCTTGAATGTCAACCTTTCATAACTAGATCCACACAACTATTTAGAGGTAGCTGGAATATATTATTCTTAGGAAAGGATCTCAAATGAAAAAAAAAGTATCCCATCTCAATACTACTATGAAATCAGTATATAATCACCTACAAATTTATACTAATGGTAAAACACAACTATTTTCCAGAAAGTAGAAGGGAAAAGGAGAGAGAGGGGAGGGGAGGGAGGATGTAAGAGAAGGGAGGGCATTGGGGGTGACCTCACCTAATGTGCAGGATGCAATGGTACATTTCAAAACTACTAAGAAAAGAGTACAATTGTCTTACCACAACAAATAAGTAAGCAAGGTGATGTATGTGTTAATCAGTTCAATGAAAGCATTTCACATTGTATATCAAATTAGTACACTGAACCCCATAAATGCATCAGTGTACACAGTTGATTTAATAAAAAATAAATATTTATGAATAATATCAATTGTATATCCCTGAATATCTACCAATCAAACTCCACTAGAGTTGATTTATGTCTAAATGAGTTCATCTTTTTGTAATAAGATCTTGATACCAAAGTTGTTCCCAGTTACAAGGTGTTCTCTACATGTGAATGGCTTGTCTTTTAAAATTACCGGATTTTCTTATGAAAGTATAAAAGTCTCTCTGTCCAAGCTCATCTCAAGGTCATTAGGTATAATATCTCAAGATTCTCTTCAGAGACAAGATTCTCTTATCCAAAATTATTTTTTCTTTTGTGTATAAAATATAAGCGTGTGAAAAGCCTGAAGTCTTATATCTGCCCAAGAAAACTCCCCAAAAGAGAGCCCTCAAATGACTTTCCAAGTAAAATGAAAATTTTCATCTGAATTACAATAACAAAGAAGCAGATACACCTACTTTTTTCCGATTAAAAACTGCAAATTAAATAAGTGAGTTTTTCCCTGTTGCAACCTAGAGATTTCTGAATTCCAAAAGGAGAATTATAGAACATAAAATTTGTTAAATAAGGACTTAAAACAAAAGTGAACATAATTTATGCTTAATGCTTAACAAGGTATGTTTTGTGACAATTTTCAAGGCTTTTAGTAGAGAATAAAATCTTAACACCAAATCAATGTGTTGTTTAAACATATGAATGCTTATTTTTACACATGCATTCATAAGTAAAACTCCTTTCTAAAAGATAATACAAATAATATAAACTAACTTATACGACTTAGGAAAATATTTCTTCTTCCTTTTCTTTTTCTATGAATTATAATTATTTTCAAAATTATTCTGAGATCTTGAAGAAAATATCAACAACTTTGAAACTTTGTACTATGACATCCTTTGTGAATATTCTTCTTTCATTGTCGTTTTTCTTTAATTTAATACTGTCCCCATTTACTTACCATTTGATCAATAGTACCTAGTGGCAACTAAGTCACAGTGCTGGTTTTTCTCAACTCAGACTGTCTGGAGCCTTGTTCCATCAAGCAGTAACCTTGCACTTCACACCGTAATGGTCTTTAAAAAACTGGAAAGAAATGGAGATCATTTAAGGTGGGAATAATTAAAGACAGACACACAAATGCATTTGGTGCCAGATTTGATTACCTCAAACAAGTAAAATTAAAGCAAACACTTTATGATCTCCAATTACTCTCCTGAGAATGATTAAGACAAATGGGCAGAAGACATCAATGACAAAATGTTACTTGGTTCTTGAGACAAATGAACAGTGTATAACCTGGAGAACATCAGATCAGGTGTAGTTACTGTTCAGTTATTATGTCTAGTTATTATATAAACTGGTATGATCATTTTATTCTGCCCCTCTTCTCTTATCAAGTTATAGACATCACTGAACTCCCTCTTCCCCATGAAGCCATCTTTGAGTACAACAATTTATGTGGGGACAGCCTATCCTAGTAAGAAGCAACTGGATTTGGGATTCAAAAAACCTGAAGTTTAGGTGATGTTGAAACATACACTTAACTTCTCTGAGCTGGAAAATTTCTTTGTCTAAAAAATAAGAAACATACTGATACCCAATCATTAACCCCACAAGATAGGTAGGAGCAGACAATGGAATAAGGTAAGTGATATAACTGGGCATTGTGGCGGGCGCCTGTGGTCCCAGCTACTCGGGAGGCTGAGGCAAGAGAATCGCCTAAGCCCAAGAGCTGGAGGTTGCTGTGAGCTGCGACGTCACAGCACTCTACCCAGGATGACAAAGTGAGACTCTGTCTCTTAAAAAAAAAAAAAAGTAAGTGATAGTAATCCATGAATGGTAAAATTGTATATAAAATATAATGCTTACAGTTTGTGACCTACCACTTTCCTGCTGTCTCCATATTATTATATTACTATAAGTATCACACAATAATTAAGATATTCTATAATGAATATAATCTTAAATTTATAATTCATTATTAAATTTGAAAAAATACTTTAACTATTTGATACATTACATGAATCAAATAGTTAAAATCTTTTAAGTGCTCGATAGATGCTTTGCACTGCGCTGGGGTCATTCCTTTAGATAATATGTCTATTATTCATTTTCATGGTCCAAGTATTGATCCCAGCATGTATTATGTATTTGACTGCTCAATAAATTATAAATGGAAATAATAAGAATGCTAAAAATACATTTTATTGATTGATTCAGCAATAATATTAAGTAAAGTATCTTTATGTTACTATGAGGGAAAGGAAATTCAAAGAGGTTAAACAATGTTCTCAAGGTTTCAGAGATAGCTGTCAGCAAGAAAGTGTGTGTTATATTAAATCAATCTGATAAATAATTTGTTAAGATACTATTTAAATTGTCATTTGTTATACACTTCCACTCACAATAATATAATCTCAAACAATGGATAGCCTAAATATTTAATGAAATTTTATTATTCATATAAATATATAAATATATATGTGTGTGTGTATATATATTGAGAGAGAGAGAGAGAGAGAAATATTCTAGTCCTCAGCTTTGCAACCAAAATAAACAACATGAGTTTACATGAAATATTACACATAATCTGTAATATCTAGATATAGCTCACAGTTTGGACCAGGAGCATTTTCACATTAAAGAAAATCCATGAAATTTGTCATACTTTTGTAGAGTTGCTCATGCATGTGTTTAGTATACCAATGCCTCATGGCCATTTTAATAGGGAACTTTATAGCACATCAATTAAGGCATTTTTTTGCCAGCCTTCACATGGGCATATTGAGTTCTAAATACAAACATGACATGGTCTGAATAGCTGGTGAGGGTGAGCTAATGCTAAAGGTAGAACATGGTATCATTTTGATCATGTTTTTTTCTTTTTAAACATTAATTCTCAGGTTACCAAGTGCTGTCCTGCTAAACCAGAACCTTTTTCTCTCCAGAACTCCTCATTGTCACTATGACACCCATGCCAGGCCTTTCTACAGCAAATAACCCTATCTCCGGAATTGTTTTCTTTCCATATTATGCCCCCATGTCCTCTATCTCTATGTCCAGATCTTGATGTTAATAAATTGAACATTGCCACTCATCTTTTAGCCTATTTGCTTCTTCTCCTTCATATGTATAACAAAACATGGAGCTTAACTTGGTGATTTCTAAGCTTTCTTTGTTTTTAGACATTGATATGTTAATTTTTATAATACCACTCTGGAGCTTGTCTTAATGGTTCTCACATACACCTTTTCATTTTATTGATTAAAAATACATTAGAATTTGCAGGAATTTAGGAACTATTATCACTGTCTCACCAGTCATCACATTTCTGTTTGAAAATTTTCAGTGTCAGAAAAGTTTATTACCTTATTCAATTTGCTGGAAGTTGTGATTATTAGCAAGACTTTTTTTTTTCTTATAGGGAACCCAGTAATAACACCAGCCATTGGTCCTATACCTGCTCCACCTGCAGGAAGTCCCTTTAGAGATGAGAACACTAAATTCAGTACTTCTGGGTTTCTCTTACCCAATGTTGATCTCTTTCTTACATAGTGTTAACCATTTCTAATGTGGCATAATATGCTGGATACTTTACAATCATGGGAAACAGTGTGATATAATGGTCCTCAGGATTGGAGTTTGTGTTTGAAATCCAAGTCCAGATAACAGCTGTTTGACCTAGGCTCACTAGGTCAAAATAGGCTCACTAATAGGCTCACTATTTAGAACATGCAAATTGTCCACTATAACATAGTCACCAGGAAATTTTTTGTTCTAGCTAACTTTCTTTGCCAACTTGTCATGGTTATCTGTTTGTCAACTAGCTAACTTTCTTTGCCAACTTGTCATGGTTATCTGTTCGTATCTGTATTAGAGATATTATAATACTGCTTTGCTATTATATCTTTTACATGGATCTTTACTCGGCATCCTTTAGTACAGAGGTTTGGATACAAGAGCTCTTGAGTTGTCCATCCCTCTCTCCACAGTGCCTTCCCTACAACATGTTCTTAATATATATTGGATAAAAGAATGTGATTAAAGATGTCACTTTCAGTGCAAAACATCATACGGCCACCTTAGCACAGCACCAGAAGATACTTTCCTTTCCCTTGAATTTGGCATCCCTCTTCATGCGACACTGAACTCTTTTTCATTTTAAATTACCAAGAGTCTTTCACATGAGTGAACTACCATGTGGATTAAGGAAAATAATGAAAGCCATTGTTTCACAATGTCTTGCCATTTGGGCTGTAATATTTTATGAGGTGTGGCTGTTTTCTCCTGAAGTGACAGGAGAATCACAGGCTGGCTTCTCATCAGCTTCACAGATTAGCTGCAAGGCTTCAGGGGAGCATAAACCTTGCTTTTTTCAGACTGGCACATTCCCCTGACCCATTCTGCTGAGACCCTTCACATCTCTCTCTTTCTCTCTCTCTCTCTCACACACACACACACACACACACACACACACACGTGTGCATCTCCTATCTCTGTTCACTGAAGGAATATCATGCCCATACTGTAACACAAACCCAGTGCTCAGATCTTTCATTTTAATATCAATCACCAGAAAAAAGATATCAAAAGATATCATGGATATTAGGTAAAATGTCTAATTTTCAGGCTAGAGAACGTACTACACAAGATAATCTCAAAGCATTTTATAGTTTCAGAGAGTAAGAATGTGCAAAAATAAAAGAAAAAATTCCCACAATAATGGGGTATAATAAATGGACAGAAGAGCCAACTAGAAAAGCTTTCAATAACCAAAGCTGAAGCAATTTGTGCAATAGAATAAATAACAGTTCCATGTTATAACCTAAAATATAAAATAAAAGTCAACTTCTCAAATTAATAAAAACTATTTAATAGTTTATATTATATAAATATTAAATTTTTATTAAATGAATGTAATTAAATTAAATTTATATCAAATAAATTGAAGCAAACAGATAAATATTTAATACAAAAGAATTCCAAATAATTTATATGGATATTTTGCCCTCAAACAATGGAGGGGCATAACTCCTCACTCTGTAAGTGTGGGCTGTGCGCAGTAACTTCCTTCCAAAGAGCTCAGTATTTAAAAGGGAAAAAAAGGTACCTTTACAGTGGAGAAACATGACACCTCTCAGGCAGGTGATCAAGATTAATATTAGTGACAAGACATGTTGATATTTTGTCTGTTTGACAGAATGTGTTGTGAATGTCACTTTCTATTCATATAAACACAAATGGACATTTTAAAAATGAAATGAATTTCCTACTCATGTGATTTTCTCCTTTGAAGTTTTCAAAGAATATAGTGAAGATTTTTGTTTCCTGTCCTCCCCTCTTCAGTAATAAAACCCCTACAATTTAGGTAGTCCATGGTCATCTACTGCAGAAATTACATTTTTACACCTGCCTTGCAGCCAGGAAAGCCACTTTAATTTTAGCCTAATATGTGAGGGGACAGAAATGTGAGTGTCTTCTGGGGCTATTGTTTAAATGGTGGGGTCAAGGCTGGTCCCTGTTCCTCTTTCTAGCCCCTTGGATTGCATCCTATGAATAGCAGAGCAGCAAACTAGAAGTATCTTGATTCTGGACCACTATGGCCATGCTATCAGATTTGGACCTACCTTCCAAAAATAACAAGATTTTTATGATGGTTAAGCCATCATTGAGTCTCTATACGCAGCCAAAGCTAAATTGTAACCAATATGCAGTCCAAAAATTACCTTTTAGTCTTACATTTAAATCTCTTTGAATTCTACAATGAAATTATTCCTTCTTTACTCACATGCTCAGGTGTACTAAAAAGCTGACCTTTACCTTACAGTGTCCTAGGATCACAATTAAATTGAATGGTAGACCAAGAAAATATAAGATACAGGATTTTAGTGAAATGAGAGATAAAGGGGGGAGGGAGAGGAGAAAGAGAAAAAGAGAAAGATGGGGAAAGAGAGAGAGGAGAGGAGAAATGAGAACTGCAATTGTAAGCTTGGAGAGAAAAAAAAGAAAAATTAGCCACGGAAGATTTAAGTCTCAATAAACGGTTTTACATGCAACTTCCACAAACATATTTTCATTTGCTATAAAACAGCAAGCAGTCTAAGAAGAGAAGCCAGAAATATGTACGGAGAAAGAAAAATCATTTAAAATAAATACTAGCTTGTAAAAAGAAAAGAAAAAAGAAGTTACAGCCCTTATTGGAATATGCTTATAATACTTCAAAATGTAATAAATTTCTCTGACAAACAGTAGTTTGGTTTGACATTAAAATGAATTCCCCTTTTGTCTTAAAATAGTATATTTTCAAGCTTTTAAAATGAATGTCATTTTTGCTTATATTTTTATCATTATGCATGCAATTATGTCCCAGCTAGGCTACTTATATTTTGTAGTTGTATGGAGAGTTTCATGAAACCAATTCTTTGAAAGTTAAGAAAAGATTTCTGAAGAAAGAGAGTGATTCAGATGTGTAAGAGAAAGCTAATGAATTTTTTTACTATAAGAGAAAAAGAGAGAATTCAAGGGGGAAAACTTCCTTTGGACAGAGAGTTAAAGTGTTATATGTCCTGATAGAACCACTGTAAGTTTGATCACCCAAGCGACTGTCAACATACAAAGGAGGTCAACATAAGGTACTAGGCCTATTGTACTGATACGTACATTTGGTGTGTGTCTGTTCTGTGAAAATTAGGTCAATTTAAAGAGGTGGTCATTGTATGGAGGTGCTCAAATATGGAGGTACTGTATTTGAATAATGACCTGTATTAGTGCTTGATTTTATACTTAAAAGACCCAAAGCATTTTAAGTTAATAAGTCACATATTAATGAAATCCAATGAAATATTAAATAACTTTGTGCTGGATCTAAATCAAAGTATAATAAAATTTTATATATCTATTTATTGATTGATTATAGGTACACCTACATGTGTACACATGTGTATATGTTATTAGAACAGATAGGACTAGTGACTGATTATTTTGCTTATAGACATTAGAAAAAATGTGACAATCAATTCACTAAACATTCATTATATACAGAAGACACTCTTCTTTAAATTAAAGATACATAAGTGAAGACTTTTCACAGCCTCTTTTCTACATGAGCTTATAGCCTAACAAAACATATAGACAGGCCAATAGACAATTATAATATGATTTCTGTAAGGGAGACTCTGAAATCAAACTGTTTTATTTATGTGTCACAATGCTCCAGAAAGAACTTAGGAAATAAAAATGATAATTATAATAATAATATGACTTGAAAATGAAACAGAATGCAATAATGTTCACTGAAATGTTTCCATAATTTAAAAAAAAAATTAGCCAAAGGAATAACTCTAAATAAACAAGAAAAACTGATTTCAGATCTTAGAGTATGTTGCCCTCCTTTGGAAACATTTCTACAGAGTAACTAAGAGTAAATAAATGTATGTAATATAAATCTGTTTCAGGAATATGTTCTATATATATACATATATATATATATATATATATATATATATATATATATATATACACACACACACACACACACACACACCAAAAAAAAACGTTTAGATTGCATATTTATAAAGTCTTTCCTCATGTATAAGTGCATGCATACTGACACACAAATATGCACACATTTGTTTATTCATGTATATCAAGAAAAATGACAGCTCCTTTAGTGATTAACATTTATGACTCAGGGAAGAACAATCAACATAATTATCACTATCATATGCAATTTTTTTTGTGTGTATCCTTGCTATTATTTCTATATGTATACAGTATATATGCATATTTAAATATTCTTTTTTATTTTTTCATAAAGGGTGATTATAAGTTTCTATTTTTACAATAAGTATACATTACTTTAAACAATTTATGGGGGGGTAGAGGAAGATGGCCAACTGGAGCCAGCTTTCCACAGAGGCCCCTGTCCAGAAGGAGAGAAAGTAAGCAAGTAAGCCGATGGTTTGAAGCTGAGCCAAGAGAGATGGTTGAAGAATGCACATCAACCCTACTGAGGTGAACTGCGACCCCAAGGAAACCTATAATAGGTACCAAATCCATCACAAAGTGGACGGGAGTCCCCTCCCCCATGAGAGTGGCTTGCAGGATACTCTATACAAACAAGTGAGCAGAGTTCAGATCCCCTCCTATTTTATCCCACAGGAGAGACCCTCTTAAAACTGGAACTTCTTCCCTAGAGAGGACTTATGAATGTGCCATGGCACTCTCCTGCCAGGCATAAAACTGTATAAAACTGTATATACTTTCTACCTGGAATTCTGAACTCTCAGCACTCCCCTCCATTCTCACCCTGAGGTCTGGAGGCCTGTCCCACATGGAGACCAGATTCTTGGACATTTTCTCAAGAGGTGTGAACAAGGCATGGGCTGTTGCTGATCTGTGCTGATTTTGTGGTACAGGAGTAAAAGTTGAACTCAGTAGCAGGAGTAAGAAGAAGACCATGAACTGAGGGAACTATACGGGAGAGGAAGAAGTGGTGCCCAGAGGCACAGAGCAGCAGTGGGAACAATAGGGCTCACACCCATGGGGATATTTTGAAGAGACACTCCCTGCCTCTCTGGGCAACCAGAGGAAGCCAGACATCTTCTCCAGTGGCAGCCACTGGCAGAGATCTGGAACAGAAACGTAAGCCCCATGAGTAAAAGGTATGCCTGAGGTGGTACTTGCAAGGGTGGGGCACAGCATACTCCCAGAGTGGGGCTGAGCAAGAAGGACTGCTTTAGTGAGCCTAAGAAGCACCTGACCCTCAGGGGATCATAGCTGAGAAAAAGGCAGGTGGGCAGAGCCTGGAACTTAAAGCTGAGTGTGAGCTCTAACTGCATCTGCCCCAATACAGACTGTAGCCAAGAAAGACACACCAGATCTGGGCAACAGCAAAGACTGGGGCTGAGTTGCACTTTCTGCAAACTCAAATAGCGTGTGATCCACAGAGGAATATAGTTGGGACAAAAACAAATTCAGTGAAATTTTTCTGTTCTGTCAGCAACATCAATTGGAGGGGGGGGGGCTGGAACTGAATGAAATGACCCAGCCTCCATTAAGCACCGTAGGTTATCAGGCCTCAGCTCCCCTGCCAGATAGTGACAAAGAGTGGCAGCCTGGCCAAGGGGACATAGACCTCCCTGTGACTCAGGTAGGTGCAAAACCCTGGAGCATCTGCTCATTGGAGGGAGCTGAATCACAGCCCTGCAGAGTTACCAGTGACTGGACATGACAGAGGTGCAAGGTAAGGAAGGAGGCACCAACCATCCCAGACTAATTTATTTGCTGGGTGGGTCCCTCTGACCTCACGGAGCACCAGAGTTAGTTATACTTGAGCTGCCAGCAGACCCCTGATATCTAGTTGCCGGAGATCATTTGATCTCTCCCACCTGAGACCAGTGCTGATTGGGACAATTGATTTTTACCTCTTGACCTGGGCCAATCATCCGACTATCCTAAGTGGTACCCTGGATGTGTGGTTGTAGAAAGGTTTAATTTTCCTTTTCCAGTTGTTGCCCTGGGGTTGGGGGGTGACTTAATTGCTGGTATTTCTCCACAGCTGAGACTTCAACCCAGAGTAACTAATTCAATAGGGCAGGACAGAGACCAGCTAAAAACAAGACAGAGCCACTTAGCCACACTATGACAAGTAAGACCACAGTGTCTCAGGCCATAGCACTATATGGGTCCTTTGCACAGCTCTTGGGGAAAAGTTACAGACACCAGTCACAGCTCTTGGGCAAAGGACTGGTTAATCACTACTCCAAGAGTCCCCCAACCCAAGTTCACCTTATCTGCTCATCTAGCCAAATGATGTAAAATAATCATGGAGTAGAATCAGTGGAAAAACTCTGGTAACATGAATAACCAGAGAAGATGTACTCCCCATAGAAAAATTATGGCAGACACAACTGAAGATTCCATTCATAAACAAATGTCTGAGATGTCAAAAAATGAATTCAGAATCTGGATTGCAAATAAAATTAATATAATGGAGGTAAAATTGGAATTAGAAATTCAAGGAGCATTTCAAAAGTTGTCTCAAGAATTCAATGAATTCAAAGAAAACAATCACCAAAGATTTTGACACATTGAGACAAGAATTTGCAACCCTCAAAGATCTGAGAAATACAGTAGAATCCCTCAGTAACAGAATGGAGCAAGCAGAAGAAAAGATTTCTGACATGGAAGACAAAGCTTTTGAACACTCTCAAACACTCAAAGAGAAAGAGAAGTGGAGAGCAAAAATGGATCATTCTCTCAGAGAACTCTGAGATAATTCAAAGAAAACTAATACTTGCCGTATAGGAATTCCTGAAGGTGACAAGGTGGTTTTGAAAGGCACAGAAGCTCCTCTTCATGAGATAATGAATAACTTTCCAGACATGGCAAGAGATCCTGAAATTCAGATAGCAGACAGTCTCAGAACCCCAGCATGACTCAACCTAAATAAGACATCTCCTAGGCACATTATAATTAATTACACCAAAGTTAAAATGAAGGAGAAAATTCTGCAACCAGCCAGACTTAAGAAAGCCATGACCTACAATAGGAAGAATATTAGAATGACTGCAGATCTTTCTGCTGAAACCTATCAAGATAGAAGAGGGTGGTCAATGACTTTTAATCTCTTAAAACAAAATAACTTTCAACCCATGACCCTGTATCCAGATAAACTGAGTTTCATTTATGATGGAGAAATTAAATACTTAAATGACATTCACATGTTGAAGAAATTTGCCATAACTAGACCAGCTCTCCAGGATATTCTTAGACGTATCCTCCTTAATGACCAAGGCAGTCCTCCACCACAAAAATAAGCTCACTCAGAAACTTTTGATCAAATTCCAACTTCCACAGTGGCAAAAGGATTTAAAATGTCCACTGTACCTTTGAAAAACTTGAAACCCCAAATTCCACCAGGCTTATCAATATTTATAATTAATGTGAATGGCTTAAACTGCCCTCTAAAGAAGCACAGGTTGGCTGCCTGGATACAAAAACACAGGCCAGCTATCTGCTGCATACAAGAATCTCATCTTACCTTAAAAGATAAATATATTCTCAGGGTGAAGGGATAGTCATCTATATGTCAGGCAAATGGAAATCATAAAAAAGCATGTGTTGCATTTTATTTGCATATAAAATAGGCTTTAAACCAACAAAAGTAAGGAAAATAAGGATGGTCACCGTATATTTATTAAGAGTAACACAAAACCTAATGAGATTTCAATTATTAACATTTATGCACCCAACCAGAAAGTGGCCCAATTTGTAAGATAGACTCTAACAGACATGAGCAACTTGATTTCCTCCAGCACCATAATAGTCAGAGATTTTAAAACTCCTTTGCAGTGTTGGATAGATCCTCCAAAAATAAGCTAAGCAAAGAAATTTTAGACTTAAACTTAACCAATCAAAAATTACATTTAACAGACATCTACAGAACATTTCATCCTAACAAAACTGAATACACATTTTTCTCATCAGCCCATGGAACATAATCCAAAATTGATCACATCATGTCTGACCTCAGTAAATTTAAAAGAATAGAAATTATTCCTTGCATCTTTTCAGACCTTCATGGAATAAAAGTTGAACTCAGTAGCAACAGGAATCTGCATACTCATATAAAAACATGGAAGCTAAATAACCTTATGCTGAATAATAACTGGGTCATAGACAAGATAAAGCAGGAAATTACCAAACTTTTGGAACAAAACAATAATGAAGACATAAAGTATCAGATCTTCTAGGATACCACAAAGGCAGTCCTAAGACTGAAATTTATACCCCTGCAAGCCTTCCTCAAAAGAACAGAAATAAAGGAAGTTAACAACATAATGGGACATCTCAAACAATTAGAAAAGGAAGAATATTCCAATCCCAAACCTAGCAGAAGAAAAGAAATAACCAAAATTAGAGTTGAATCAAATGAAATTGAAAACAAAAGTTTTATACAATAAATCAAAAAGTACGGTTTTTGAAAAGGTCAATAAAATAGAGAAACCTTTGGCTAATCTACCCAGGAAAAAAAGAGTAAAATCTCTAATCTCATCAATCAGAAATGGTAAAGATGAAATAACAACATACTCCTCAGAAATTCAAAAAATCATTAATGAATATCACATGAAACTCTATTCTAGGAAACACAAAAATCTGAAGGAAATAGAAGAATACTTGGAAGCACGTCACTTTCTTAGACTTATCTAGAATGAAGTGGAAATGTTGAACAGGCTTATATCAAGTTCTGAAATAGCACCAACTATACAAAATCTCCCTAAAAAGAAAAGCCCAAGAACAGATTGCTTCACATCAGAATTCTACCAAACCTTTAAAGTACTTATATTACTCAATCTTTCCCAAAATATAGAAAAAGAAGAAATACTACCCAACACATTCTATGAAGCAAACATCACCTTGATCTGATCCCCTAACCAGGAAAAGACCCAACAAGAAAAGAAAATTATAGACCAATATCACTAATGAATATTGATGGAAAAATGTTCAACAAGATCCTAACAAACATAATCCAGCAACACATCAAACAAATTATACACCATGACCAAGTTGGTTTTATCCCAGGGTCTCAGGGATGGTTCAATATACATAAATCTATTTCAGCAAATAAACAAGTTAAAGAACAAAGACCATATGATTCTCTCAACTGATGCAGAAAAAGCTTTTGATAATATCCAGTATCTATTCATGATCAGAACACTTAAGAAAATTGGTAGAGAAGAAACATTTCTTAAACTGATAGAGGCCATCTACAGCAAACCCACAGCCAATATCGTATTGAATGGAGTTAAATTGAAAACATTTCCACACACATCAAAAACCAGGCAAGGTTGCTCATTGTCTCCACTGCTTTTTCACATTGTAATGGAAGTCTTAGCCATTGTAATTAGGGAGGGAAGGCAATCAAGGGTATCCATAAAGGGTCAGAAGAGATCAAACTTTCACTCTTCACAGGTGATCCAATTGTATATCTCCAAAACACCAGGGATTCTACTACAAAACTCTTAGAAGTGATTAAAGAATACAGCAGTGTCTCAGGTTACAAAATCAACACTCATAAATCTGTAGCCTTTATATACCAACAATAGGCAAGCTGAAAAAACAGTTAAGGACTCTATTCCGTTCACAATAGTGCCAAAGAAAATGAAATATTTGGAAGTTTACCTAACAAAGAATGTGAAAGATCTCTATAAATAGAACTATGAAACTCTAAGAAAATAAATAACTGAAGATGTTAACAAATGGAAAAACATACCATGCTTATGGCTGGGAAGAATCAACATTGCTAAAATGTCCATACTACCCAAAGCAATATACAATTTTAATGCAATCCCTATTAAAGCCCCACTGTCATACTTCAAAGATCTTCAAAAAATTATACTTTGTTTTATATGGCATCAAAAAAAAAACTTAAAATAGCCCCAAGACATTACTCAGAAATAAAAAGAAGTAGGAGGAATCTCAGACTATACTAAAAATCGATAGTGAACTAAACAGCATGGTACTGGCACAAAAACAGACAGGCAGATGTATGGAACAGAATAGAGAAGCAAGAGATGAACCCAGCTACTTACCATTATTTCATCTTTGACAAGCCAATTAAAAACATTCAGTTGGGAAAAGATTCCCTATTTAACAAAGGGTGCTGGGTGAACTGGCTAGTAACGTGTAGAGGACTGAAACTGAAGCCACACTTTAATCATTAACTAAGACAGACTCTCACTGGATTAAAGAAAGTGCAGGGATGGCAGAACTTAATGAATGCAGTGTACAAATGCCTTCATACAGTAACTAAGAAAATGCCATGAAGGCTGTGTTAAACAGTTTGATGAAAAGATCTCAGATTGTGTGTGAGACCTGCATATTGTACCCCTTGACTGCACTAATGTA
>CAUYRH010013936.1:0-33941 GCA_963574655.1 Perodicticus potto
GTTAGTCTACATTTGGTTGGAGATTTCAGATGTTTCTTTCTGGAAAAAGTCTGTTTATAGACATAAGTGCTACCAAAAATGGTTGCCATTTTGAGTGCATGGTTCCTGAGATTAGGATATGTCTCAGAGGGGAGAGATGCACAGAAATTAGGAAGGCTGCTTGACTTGAATGCATCTTTCAGAGAGTCACAATTCTGTAGTTCAGCCAGTTCCATTTGGTAAATTATATCCCCGTTTTCTCTCTTTCTTTTTTTTTCTTTATTTCAAGATACTTTATTCTTAAAACAGGTCACAACACTAAGCTTTTGGCCCATTCTGCCACTGTACAAGCTACAAATGCTTGCTGAGCGGCAGAGGGGTGCTCTTTCGTAGCATGTCTGAAAAGTGAATAAAAATCCATATAAAACAAATATTCAAATAGTTTCCATAGGAACAGAGATAAGTGTGACCCCATCTCCTAATCTTACATATTGCTGCATCTGTGCCAACCCTGCAATTACAAAGACATTTCAAAATGAGCAATAATTAAGTTAAATGGTCCCCCCAAATCCCTTAACTCAAGCTAAACTTGAAGTTATCAGCTACAGAATGATATCTACACATTAATACTAGCTGAAGCACAAGTTGCTGGGTGACGTTTCATTCCACTTTCCCAAGCACAAGACACAGGAAGAGTGCCAACATCCTGCTTTTCTACTTTGGGTAAGGTAGTTGGGGTTCTGGATTTGCTGCACAAGTTGCCACATCAGTCCTGACATCACATAGTAGATTGTCAGCCTCTGGAATCCATTGAAAGTAGAAGCAGCAGCTACAGTGTAAGCACCCATATTTTCAAAGATGCCCATATGCATTTCTGGCAGGTCACAGCACTCAACTATCCAGTCAAGGCCATCGCATGTTGGTCCCCATATGATGGATGAATAATACTTCTCATCCGGTTTAGGTCTCTTTTGCAGAAGAGGCTTTACATTAGCATGATCATAAAGGATGCAATTAAACGATCCATATACTCCATCACTGATGTAATACATAAAGGTTTGTTCACTGGACTCATCTTCATCATCACAGCCTATCTGTTCCTTTAATACAATTTTTTTGGCAATGATATTAACGGCAAGTGTGAAGGCTGATGCACTGCCTGGCTCAGCTATGATTCTTACTCCAGAGTCTGATGGAAAGTACTTGTCCAATGCTGGGTTGATTACACCAGTGATCTCTTCAAATCTAAGCTTCACATCCTCAGATTCAGGAAAGCCACCACCAATACAAAGGAGGTACATGCTGAAACCAACCTCAGCTCCCATGTCAAAGACACAGCGGGCAACAGAGATTGCCTGCAGGAAGGTCTCAGGAACAGTACAGCCACTTACTATGTGGAAGCTGACACCAATATTTAGCTCTTTTGCCCATTCCAAAAGAAGTTTGCTGGTTTTGAGGGTGGCACCAAATTTAACACTGAGTCAACAGACTGCTTTGGAATCATCAGTGGCAATCCTCAAAACCAACTTGGCCTTTGGATGTGCTCTGGCAACTTTCATCAATTCGACTTCACTGTCAAAAGTCATCATCTGGACCCCATTATTGGCAGCGTACTTAATTTGAGACACTTGTTTACAAGGATTTGCATTAGATAATCCTCTCTGGGAACGGAGAGAGCATCTCTCTCTCCACTTGAAATCTCTCCCTCTACCAGGAGCTTTGGTGTTTTCTGTATTCTTTTCTGTAAATCAATTCTGTCTTACCACGGAGGGGTGGGGGTGGGGGGATAATGTAATGAAGAATAATAAAATACATATATTTAAAAAAAAAAAAGAAAAAAAAATAGAAGATAATTTCAAAAAACAGATCATGCTAAATCTTACAGACAATAGAAAAAGAAGAAAGACTTCAAATTCATTCTACTTCATCTGGATATATCTGATATACTTCATCTGCATATACCTGATATTAAAATTGGAAAAAATATATTATTATAAAGGGAAAAATTACAAACATATTTCACTTATAAATGAGGATGCAATATCCTAAACAACATATTAATAAGTTGAATTAAAAATTATTGTTCAGGCTCGGCGCCTGTGGCTCAACAGGCTAAAGTGCCAGCCATGTACACCTGAACTCGCGGGTTCGAATCCAGCCCAGGCCCGCCAAACAACAATGATGGCTGCAACCAAAAAATGGCCCAGTGTTGTGGCGGGCGCCTGTAATCCCAGCTACTTGGGAGGCGGAGGCAAGAGACTCGCTTGAGCCCAGCAACTGGAGGTTGCTGTGAGCTGTGACGCCACGGCACTCTATCCAGGGTGACAGCTTGAGGCTCTGTCTCAAAAAAAAAAAAAAAAAAAAATTATTGTCATTTACTTTTAGCCATGGCTCTCTAGGCAGAGCACTGTGGGAAGGAGCTGCTACTCTGGGGAGCTTTGCTGCTTTTGCATATTTAATATAGACTTTTAACATGATGCATATTTTTTTAAAAAAGGTGGGTTTTGTGTGCATTTCCTAGTAGATTAAACACATTTTTGTTTTATCCTTAATTAAATTATGTGTCAAGGATTGTTAAACAGTTCCTTTTGAAAACCAGCTGGGAGATGCTGTTTGGAGTCTGAGACACAGTCCTTCAGGATGTCTGAGTCCGTTACACCAAGTTCTCCCACCTCGATGTCCACTGCTTCTAAATTCAATATGTGTGTCTCCACAACAAAACAAAACTCTTATTAGGTGCTAAAGGACATTTGGTTCTTGCTTTACCAAAAAAATGTGAAAGGGCACTTGTTTCTGTCCTGACAAATGCTGATTCCCCTGCCCTAGATGTATTTGTTTGCTCTTTGGTATACAAGGAACTTTTTGTTTCAATGCTAAAACAGGGGGTAATATTTTGATGATATTTTTAAACAATATTTAAGGAACCACATTAAATAAAATTTAACCATACTTGGTGCTACCAATGAAAATAACTTAATAAGGTGTCAGTGAAATGACAGAGAACCTCCTCTACCCAGCAAAGTCTGCACATGCAGGGGCAACACAAACCGCCTTTTAGCATGTCCAGAAAGATGGCAGGTTTTCTTTCATCATCAATTGTAGGATATATAGTCTGATTTTGGAAATGTGAAAAAAATGTGTGACGCTATGAAGACATAATGAAACAAACACAGAAACAGGAAGTCCTGACTCATCATAGAAACACAGCAATATCTAGCAGGTAAGATGTCATTATTTATGAGGGACGCAGTGTTGTTGGCTTTCAAGGTATAAGAAGAGGGCCGCAGCTAAGGAATGCGGGCAGTCTCTGGAAACTGGAAAATGCAAAGAAACCGATTCTAACCTAGAGCCTCCAGAAGGAATGTAGTGGATTTTGCTTCCCACTGGAACTGGACAACCAGTGTGTGGTTTCATAGCTTTCATAGACATGTTCCAGGCACAAAGGCAGCAGTTGCAGCTCCGGATACTAAAGCCAGCCAGGAAGCTGGCTCTGTAAGGATCAGTTGGGAAGCTAGGATTTGAACCCTGGCCCTCATAAACCCAAAAAGTCAATTTTATAGATGAAATACAAATTCCTGGGGAAATCCAAAGAGCACAGATTTAACTGGGATAAACTGATAGTCTGGATCGTTAAAGAAGAGAATCACAAGAGGTGAATAGCTGGGCTAAAGTAGCTCTTGACTGAATCTGCTGATTAACTGCTAAGCCTTGACTGATATCATGGTCAGACTGCTGCCTCTGGAATATTTTCAGATCTGCATATTTCCAACTATTCAAAAAAATCCATTGGGGTGGTGTTATGGAATGAATATTTGTGTCTTCCCCAAATCAGTATGTTGATGCTGTAACCCTCAAGGTGACTGAATTTGGAGATAGGGCCTTGACAAAAGTAATTAAGGTTAAATGAGGTCAGAAGGGTGGGGCTCTGAACTGATAGGATTAGTGTCCTTAAAAGAAGAGGAAGCGAGACCAAGGGGTGTGGTCATTCTGTGTATCTGTCTGCCTGCTTTTCTCCCTCTGCTCGCACACACTAAGGAAAAGCCACGTGAACATATTTTAGAAGGCAGCCATCTAAAAGCCAGGAGGTAGTTCTCATCAGAACGCAACCCCACTGGTCCACTGGTCTTAGACTTCCAGCCTCCAGAGCTATATGAAAATACATTTCTTATGTGTAAGCCGTCCAGTCTGTGGTTATGACAGGCCAAGCAGATTAAGACAGATAGAGGCAGAAAAATGTCTGCTGGGACTGTTGCAGACCCTACAGCAAAGATTAAAAAAAAAAAAGTACCCTTGTCCTGTAAAGAGCACAGATACCCTTGTCTAGGGGAGGGGACACTGTGGCCAGCTCATGCCTCTTCAACACAGGTCAAATCATATCACTTCTTTGTTAAAAACTTTCCCAGATCCCCTGCCTGTTACAGGACAAAGTCGAACTTCACTGCCCAGCTAACCCAGCCTCCCAGCCTGCCACAGCCTACATTGAGGCCTCTGTTGCAGCCTCCATCATCCTGCCCCAGTTGTGGTATGTCACCTTGATGGAGAGGTGGCCTCATGGCACCCAGGATGGAAGTCTGAGTCAGTAAGAGGCAAATAAATAGAGCTTCCAACTGAAGCTCCCTCGAAGGTAGCTTCAGGCCTCCAACCCTGGAAGTTGGCCACAGCTGGTGACAGGGACCTCTTTGCTGAGGTCTCACATCATCTCACATTGGTCCTCGCTCTTTGCTCATGATGTTCCCTCTGACTGAAAGGACCTCTTCTCTGCTGTCCATCCTGCTTTCTCTGTGAAGCCCAGACGCAAATGCAGCCCTATCCGTTGCTGTCCAGCGTTCCTCAGATGCAACCCACTCGGCATTCACCCATCTGCAGCAATCAGTGTTGGTGTGCTGCTTGGATCCTCTTGGATTGCTCGTACCATCACTGTGCCCTCTCCTCATATGACATGGGCTTCTGCTTCCACCTGCCCTTGCCATTCTCTTCAAAGGGCTGCCTCAGGGCTACCCAGAGCAGAGAGCTGAAAATACAATGTCAGCCAATGACTGGTGCAAGAGTGTGAAAGTCCAGCTCCCCTGCCTCCACTCAGGACGTGCCACCTACAGCCCAGAGTTCCCTGTGGGGTCAGGCCACCCCGGCTCTCATTGGGCCTTTGCTTGGCTTCCTCCCCTTCTTTGGACTTCCTCCCCCTTTCCCTTACTGGGTTCCCTGTGGGACCCCTTCCTTAATTGATCACTGGTACATGAATGTTGGTCTCAGGATCTACACCTGGTGACCTAAGATGCTATTTCTGAAATTGGGGTGCATCTTATTACCAGTGGCATATTACATGGGGTAAATAAGGTAACAGCATTCTTAGCTGGGTTTCTTTATACTTTACAGTAGCCCAACCATAGCATTTATCACATGAAAATAGAACTTGTTGCCTATGTCTGTGGCTCCCTCACCTGGCACTCTGAGGCTGAGCTTTGCATCTTGTTACCCCTGTACCCCAGCATAGTGCCTGCCTTTTGGGAATTGCTCTATAAATAATCTGCTTAAAGAATGAACATGGCAAAGAAAAGAACATCATTTTTATCCTCTATGCTGAAGCATAAGTTGCATCATATAATCTCTTTTCTATTTTAAAATACAACTACTTTATAGAGAACTGACCTAGTCGTGTAAAGGTAGTGAGAATGATGCAGGGTGAAACCCTGCTGTGTGTGCATGCATTTTAGATTTGAATAAGAATAGTTCTCTATCATTAATATAAAGAAAATAATGTTTCAGTCTGTGGACTGTTATCACATTACTGGAATGAACTCATAGGATTTTTCATCCAATTTGGAGAATAATTTTGGAGACCAGCAGTCTTTTCCAGAGCAAGTGAAATTAAGGGTCAACAAGAGACCTGTGTGTCCCCAGGCAGGGGGATGTGCCTTATACACTGTGCTGCTATGGAGCAGTTTAACAGATGAGCCACAAACAGAGAAGGGACAGAGGATCTTGGGCAATCTTTGTGTGGTGTCCCCTCTGTAGTGTGAGAACATAGGAGATTTATTCACTTACCGGTGATTAATTGGTCATCTGAGGACTGTTTTATGAAAATAACTAAAATAACTATTCTTTATTGAGCACATATTATGTACCAAACGCTATGTTCAGTGCTTTGTGACTTAAAATTAAAACCCTAAGCCGCCCACTGACTGAATGGACCCTGCTCATCCATAGGAACCCCAGAGAAACCTTACAACTGAGCTCCCAGCCCTCACAGGATGGGAGGCCTAAAGCACAGCTACACACACACACACACACACACACACACACACACACACACACACACACGTTCTTTCTTTTCATAAATATTCATGATTCCTCCTACAGCTTGTTACTATGTACATCTGACCATCCCTCTCATTATAAATTCCTCTTCCCATTTTCCCAGGCTCGAAGCGTGTTCCTGGCTGGTGGCCTGCAGCCTTGCTCTCCAGCCTGCCAGAATGGCCACCGCAGGCTCTAAACTTTTATGAGAAATAAAGGTCTCCTTTTCCAAATTACAAACCTCTTTATATTTTTCAGTTAACAACTTCATATACATGATTTCATTTAAATTCCATACACCACTATGACTCAGGGAATACTATTATACTCCCTATACAAATCAAGAAACTGAGGCTTAGAGAGTTTGAATGGTCTTCCCAAAGATAGTCGGCCATGGGCCCAAAGTTAGTTGGCCATGAAAAAGCTTTAACAATCTAAGGCTGCTTTAAGCCTGAGTCCCCGCCTAACACTGACTGAACATATCTAAGCTATTGAGTGGAATTTATTGTTTTAAAAATGACAAGTGTGGTAGGGAAGAGAATGAGAAGGCCAAACCCTTTTCAAAGGTGCCTTGAATTTTACCTTGTCACAGACTATAAACAAATCCAAGCCTCCCATACAAGTCATCACTACACACAAAATCCATGCCTATTTGTCTAGAATTTGGGAAAAGCCAGAGTATAACCTTGAAAAAAAATGTAATAATGTAATTTACTTATTCTTTTTTATCCTTGCTCTTTATGTTTCTCCTGGCAGTCAGAGCTCTGTGTTGCTTGTAGGAGAAGGATGAGCGCCAATGCTTAATTTTTACTGTGTGTAACTTAGTAAAAAATGCTGTTATAAGCAAGATTCCACATTCATAAGTGCAGCATGACTTCAGCTATTTAAACATGGGAATATTTAGTGGGAAAAGAAGGAGAAGGAAATAAGAGAAAATAAAATGGCGCCATTTGAGTAATGAAATGATAAGTGATTTTTGCCTAAGTTTTTCAAACTTTCTATGGTCTTGCATTATGAGTGGACTTGGTTATGTAGTGGTTTTGAAGCTCTGTATTGGGTGGGAGAGGTACATCAGAGAACTAAGTAATCCCTGTCTGACTCAAAGCTCATCATCTAGCACAGGCAACAATTCAAGAAAAAGTTACACCGAAGTGTGACAAGTGCTAATGAAGAGGAAGTCCAGTGTGATGGGAGCACATACCAGAGATAATTAGCCTGCTTAAAGAAGCCGGAGGAGCTTCCTGGAAGAAATACAAATGAGGATAAGACTTTGAAGTCTGGCAAGGGTGTGGACAGAGGGGAGAATGACTAAAGAATCAACATATTGGTGTGAAGGCTTAGAGGCAAGAGCTGGATGAACACAGAGAATCTTTCTAAGGAATGAAGAGGCCAAGGCTAGAGAGGCAAGGACAGATGGGGCCATTCAAGGCCTGGTGAGTTGTGCTTTATCCTCAGGACTGGGAGGCTGCAGAAAGGTTCTAAGGACAAAGTGACCTGTGCCCCATCATGTTTGCATTTTAAGAGGATATCAACCCTTAGAGAAGAACAGAGAAAGTTTCAAATAGCCATCTGAGGGAAAAGAAGAGAGACCTGGTTTATGAAACGAGGGTGCATGGCCCACCTACACTGAAGCTTCAGCTGAAGCTGGAAAACATATTTAATTAAATATTCATCTCATCTGCCTGTTAGAACCACAGGAAAGATCCAAATATACCAAGTAGTGTTGCCAAAAAGCTGGAGTTTGAAAATGTCTAAGTGAAAAGGGGACAATGCAGGGTTGCTCTGATTGAGAACTGTTGCTGGTCTTGAGATGCTTTGAGATCACTGTCCTGCTTGAATTCATGTCACCATCTCTACTTTTTTTTTTTTTTAATGAGACAGAGCCCCAAGCCGTCACCCTGGGTAGAGTGCTATGGCATCACAGCTCACAGCAACCTCCAACTTCTGGGCTCAAGCGATTCTCCTGCCTCCGCCTCTTAAGTAGCTGGGACTTAAGTGCCTGCCACAACGCTTGGCTATTTTTTGGTTGCAGCTGTCATTGGGGTTTGGCAGGCCTGGGATGGATTTGAACCCGCCAGCACAGGTGTATGTGGCTGGTGCCTTAGCTGCTTCAGCCACAGGTGCGGAGCCTACACTGTTGTATTTTTTTTGAGACAGAGCCTCAAGCTGTCACCCTGGATAGACTACCGTGGCATCACAGCTCACAGCAACCTCCAACTCCTGGGCTCAAGCGAGTCTCCTGCCTCCACCTCCCAAGTAGCTGGGACTATAGGCGCCCACCACAATGCCCGGCCATTTTTTGGTTGCAGCTGTCATTGTTGTTTGGCGGGTCCGGGCTGGATTCAAACCCACCAGCTCAGGTGTATGTGGCTGGTGCCTTAGCCCGTTGAGCCACAGGTGCCAAGCCAACCCTACACTGTTTTTTAATTTTTTTTTTTTAAGTGAAAGAGATAGCATCAGTCAAGGAAACTTGTAACATCTGAGTGTGTGAAAGACTTGAAAGGGGTGTGACCTGGTTCTAGTCAGTGAGACAGTGTGACTGCAGCTTTCACTGCTTTCCCCCTCAGTCTTGTCTTTCCAAAAGCCAATGACAAGGAAAGAATTTCAGGGAAGCAGATGATGAAGCACAGTCCCTGCTCTCTAATTTCCTGACAGTGAAGCCACAGAAACCAGTAGTAAGATGGGATGGAGTAATGTGAAAGAATATTTTCTTCTTTCACAGAAATAATATGAAAGAAGAAAATATGGAAGAATATATATACATCAATCTTATTTTCCAAACTCACGACGGCAGACAAAGGTCTAACAGACAAGAATTAATTTGCATGGAAAATAAGACAAAGTGCTTAAAATCAGCATTATCCAAGTTGTGAAAGCAACCCAGATGCCCATCAGCCCAAGAGTGGATCGACAAATTGTGGCATATGTGTACCCCAGAGTACTGTGCAGCCATAAGAAAAGATGGAGACTTTACATCTTTTATGTTTACTTGGATGTAGTTGAAACACATTCTTCTTAGTAAAGTATCTCAAAAAAGGAAATAAAAATATATCCAACGTACTCAATACTAACATGAAACCAATATATAAATAATTACAAACCCACATGAACGATAGTCTACCAAGGGAGAGGAGAGAGGAGGGAGAAGAGGGGAAAGAGGGGGGCGATTGGCAGGGTCTCATCTAATGTGCACAATGTGAGGGTGAAGGGCGCAACTACAACTTGAATTTTACCTTAGAATTTAGAACAATGTAACCTGAATTTTGTACCCTCATATTAATTTGAAATAAAAAAGGAAAAACTAGAAAAAATAAAATAAAATAAAATTGGCATTATCCAGTGTCTTAGTTTGAGCTGCTGTAATAAACATACACCATAGACTGGGTAGCTTATAAACAACAGAAATTTACTTCTGAGACCAGGGTCCTAGCGTGGTCAGGTTGTGGTGAGAGTCCTCTTTCAGGTTGCAGACTGCTATCTTCTTGTTGTGTCCTCTCATGCTAAAGGGAGTGAGCGAGATCTCTGGGGTCTCTTTTACAAGTTGGTTCCATTCTCATGACCTAATTGCCTCCCAAATGCTCTACCTTCTAGTGTTAGGGTTGAAAGCTCAATAGGTAAAGACCAAGATTAGGATATAAAATTTTAGAGTTTTGGGCTCGGTGCCTGTGGCTCAACAGGCTAAGGTGCCAGCCACGTACACCTGAGCTGACGGGTTCGAATCCAGCCTGGGCCCGCCAAACAACGACGGCTGCAACCAAAAAATGGCGGGGCGTTGTGGCGGGCGCCTGTAGTCCCAGCTACTTGGGAGGCAGAGGCAGGAGACTCGCTTGAGCCCAGGAATTGGAGGTTGCTGTGAGCTGTGATGCCAGAGCACTCTATCCAGGGTGATAGCTTGAGGCTCTGTCTCAAAAAAAAAAAAAACAAAAAAAACTTTAGACTTTGGGCAGTGCCTGTGGCTCAAAGGAGTAGGGCGCCGGCTTCATATACTGGAGGTGGGTGGGTTCAAACCTGGCCCCCTGGCTAAAAACTGTAAAAAAAAAACAACTTTAGACTCTATTTTATATTTTAGAAGGAGAAAAGGGGAAAGAGAATGGGGTGAGGGGAGAGAGAGAGAAAAGGAGGAAGAAATGGTAGGTCATCCCATGAAAGAAAAGGAAGAATGCCCTGTTGAAGTCCAGTGGGCAGCTGAATTTAAGGGAGGACAAAGAAGGTAATTGCAGCTGGTCCTCTGTCAAGGCTGAAGATACATCCCATTGTTCCACAGCACACTCTGAAATCACTCCAGTCTATCGGAACAAATTCCCAAAGGCATAGGAGCTGGTGAAATGTAAAGAGGAAGAATTTACAATTCCTTTTGGTCTGGTAGTTCCTCAAAGGCTTGTGAAAACAGAACTCCAAGAGTGGGGTGTTGGGGGAGGCTGCTAGCGAAAGAAAGAAAGAAGGCAGAGAGATCAATTTTGGTGAAAAGCTAGGAGTTAATGATTTTTCCATTATTTCACTATAAAGACTCCATCCTTATACCTAGTACCATATTGGTGAACTCATATTACCATATGAACTTGGGGAAACAAACATTTAGCCCACTGCATACAGGGAAGATATGAGTCTTCTATCTTAATCTCCATGGCATCTACTTCACCTAGTATGGTGCTGGGTGAAGAGTCAATGCTTGATAAATAATTGTGTCATGAGTGATTGAGTGGTGTTCCTAGGTGGGAGACCTGATCTGCTCGTCTCAGGGTACCTGCCTCCTTCTGTTCTATGTCACACACTCATGGAAAGCTGCTTTTCTCTTGTAAATATCCATGGGAATTTGCATATTGAAGAAAAATCAGAATTCTTGCTGGAAAATAATTTCTTAACTCTGATGACATTGAAACTACTTCTAAGAGGTAAAAGTTAAGCCATAGGATAAAATGGAGTTAAAGACTGTGGGTGCAGTAAGGCTGCTGGGAAACCTGAGAACTTCAACTTCCAAATCCTTCCAAAATGCCTGTTGCTATGGCATTTGTTGGGTCCTCCTCGAATTCATATGTTGGAACCTTATTCCCAATGGTATGGAGGTGATAGCATTTGGAGATAGGGCATTTGGGAGATAATTAGGTTTAGATGAGGTCATGGGGATGGGGTCCTCATCATGGGATCAGTGCCCTGATAAGAAGAAGTAGAGATATTTTTTTTTTTTGGTGGGGACAGAGCCTCAAGCTGTCACCCTGGATAGAGTGCTGTGGCATTACAGCTCACAGCAACCTCCATCTCCTGGGTTCAAGCGAGTCTCCTGCCTCCAACTCCCAAGTAGCTAGGACTACAGGGGCCCACCACAATGCCCGGCCTTTTTTTGGTTGCAGCCACCATTGTTGTTTGGCGGGCCCGGGCTGGATTCGAGCCCACCAGCTCAGGTGTACGTGGCTGACGCCTTAGCCCGTTGAGCCACAGGAGCCGAGACAGAGGTAGAGATATTATGAGAGCTCTGTCTTTCTTTCTCTGATGCAAGGCGACACAGCCAGAGGCAGCCTTCTGAAATCTAGGAAGAGAACCCTAGGAAGAAAGACCCTGAGAACCCCCAATCTTGGTCTTCCAGCCTCCATAACTATGAAAAATAAATTTCTGGTAAGCCATCCAGTATATAGTATTTTGTTATGACAGCCAGGACTGACTAATATAACTGTAAATCAGCTGAAGAGGAGTTTGCCCAGTGGTCACTCCTACCTGTCCTGTGATTTTGCTGGTGAGCTTCTAGTATCATTCAGGTGGTGTGATGTCTACTACCAATAAGCTGCCATCAGGAATTCTCCCTGAAACAAAGTACAGCCCTTGCCACCTGGGTAAGCCTTGACAAACAAATTACATGACTCATCCTATGCATTAAAGTTGTTTGACTTTGTGGAATCCTTGGCACACAACTAAAGAATTGTTTTGAAACTTCCTTTCTTTTTTTTTAAGAGACAGAGTCTCACTTTATCATCCTTAGTAGAGTGCTGTAGTGTCATAGCTCACAGCAACCTCCAACTCCTGGGCTTAGGTGATTCTCCTGCCTCAGCCTCCCAAGTAGCTGGGACTACAGGCACCCGCCACAATGCCAGGCTGTTTTTTGTTGCAGTTTGGCTGGGGCTGGGTTCAAACCCGCCACCCTCGGTATATGGGGCCAGTGCCGTACCCACTGAGCCACAGGTGCTGCCCAACTTCCTTTTGTTTTAAATAGATATATCCAGCATTAACTGTCATCTCTGCTTCCATGCTTGACAAATTCATCACCTTGCTTTAATGTTTTTTAAAAAAATTAACTTTGTTCATTATTCATTTTGTTAATTAAAATGTTAAGTCCTCTTCTGATCTTCTTACGTAGGAAAAAGAAAGGAAATGAACAATAGTCGCATACCACATTTCTGAATTACAATGGAATCAGTGCAAAATTAGATTTCATAAGCATTATTAAAACCCTAAGAACCATGGGTAATGTCTGAGCTCTCCCATGGATGTGTGCCCTGCTGCTTTTGAGGGTGATACATGGAAAGATGATTGTGGGGTTTGCCACATGGGTGTGCAATGGTTGACTGTGTCTCCCAAAAGCATGTGTTAGAAGCTTAATACCAACGCAACAGTGTGGGAAGGTGAGGCCTAATGAGAGAAGTGATTAAGCCCTGAGGGCTCCAACCACTTATGAAATGATTAATGAAAACCCTCAGGAACGGGTTCATTACAGAAGGGCAAGTTTGGTCCTCCTGCTTCCTCTTTGCTCTTCCTCCAAAGGATGACTCAGCAAGAAGGCCCTTGGCAGATGCTAACCTTTCAATATTGTACTTCCCAGCCGTCAGATCCATCAGTCAACAAATGTTCTGTCTTTATAAATTATCCAGTGTCCTAGATCACTTGGCTGGTGCATAGCCCTTATTCTACTTCAAGTATTGAAGCTGGCTTTGGTGGCACTAGAAGAAACCCAGAACAGCCAGAACCCACATTGGTCCCCTCTCAGAGTGTCACAGCACCCATGTTGGGGGAAGGAGTGACGCCATACAGAACCTCACACCCTAACCCCACTGAAAGGAGCTGAGATTCAGAGTGAATGTGTGTGTATGTGGTAGGGACAGTAATGGGAGATGATAGCTAGGTAGACACCCAGTTTATAGTGTCTACCTCTTTACAGAGTTCCAAGAAACTGTCCTTGAGTTGGAATCATGCCTATCGTGAAGAAGAAGTAAGTCCATACTGCACTCCTGAAGATTGTGTCTAATAGGGGGATTGCCCATGGGCAATGAGAAGTCTTTCGGTGAATGGAAAAAGATCTCAGCTCACGCCTATAATCCTAGCACTCTGGGAGGCTGAGGTGGGAGGATCCCTTGAGGACTTCATGCCTGAGCAAGCTCAAGACCTTGTCTCTACTGCAAATAGAAAAAAGAGCAAGGCTTTGTGGCAGCCGCCTTATAGTCTCAGTTAGTTGGCAGGCTTGAGCTCAGGAGTTTGAGGTAGATGTGACCTAGGATGACACCACTATACTCCAGCCTGAGTGACAGCAAGATTCCAAGAGAGAAAGAGAAGAGAGAGAGAGAGAGAGATCTGATACCATATGGAATGAAAAAACATGACAGCAAGAAGTGTAGAAGTGTAATTTCAGAGAAGGCTCTGAAGGTACCCAATAGCTATCTTTGGCTCTCTGAAAGCCTTCACGTACAGGCTGGACATCAACACATGGAAATTTAGTGAAGACAGGTTTGCCTCCACGTATTCTTGTCATTGTGGATCACCAAACAGAAGCCAGACGGTGGTGATGATGATGATGATGATGACGATGATGAGGGAGAAGAAGAAAATAATGATCAGCACTTACTGAGCACTTCCTATGTACTAGGCATTGTTTTAAATAGTCTACACAGATTATCCTATTAAAATTTTACATTATTCCTATAAAGTACTGAGGCACAGAGAAGCTAAATAAACTGCCCGTGCTTACAGAATTCGGAATAATGGAAGCCCAGGAAGTCTGTCTCCAGATTCAATGTGCCGCACCACTGCATTCTCTGATATAGAATGTAATGGAATTCCTGCATCTGGCAGGAGTTTGGGCTTCATCATTTCTGTGTTTTCTTCCGGCCAGATCCCTCGTGCTCTTTCTAGGGCTAGGATGGTTGGTACTCAACGCAGTTCAGAAGTTATGGAATATGACCAGTTGCCAGGCTCTGGGCTAGGTTATTAACACAAATTAAGGTACACAAGACAGTTCTATAATAGACAAAGGTGTAGGAATTTCTGGGTCTGCAAGGACAGAATCGCAGTCATCATAATCTCTCTGAGAGTTGGCAAACTTGTGAAAAAGGCAATGTTTGGTTTCAGAACACTCTACTCACACCCTAGCCCCTTTTATCACCATACTCCCCTTTCCAAGGTCAACCAACAAACCACAGTCCTCTCATTGTTGAGCGAGAATTCGTGACTGTCTCTGGAGCTGAGAAAGCTGAGCAGCAGACTGAGCACATGCACGAACCGGGCAAACTTGCTTTTGGCTCAACAACTGCTGAGTGGAGTAAATCACATGTCTAACATGAAACAACTCGAGATATTAGCTCTCCTCCCACACCTGCCAGTTATGACTCATTCTCCCCACTTCACCAAAGACTATAAGATCTGGACAAAGAAAAAATGTATTTTGTAACCTGTGAGAGCCTTACTTTTTTTTTTTTTTTTTTTTGAGACAGAGCCTCAAGCTGTCACTCTGGATAGAGTGCTGTGCCATCACAGCTCACAGCAACCTCCAATTCCTGGGCTCAAGTGAGTCTCCTGCCTCCGCCTCCCAAGTAGCTGGGACTGCAGGCGCCTGCCACAACGCCCGGCCATTTTTTGGTTGCAGCCGTCATTGTTGTTTGGCGGCCCGGGCTGGATTCGAACCCGCCAGCTCAGGTGTACGTGGCTGACGCCTTAGTCCGTTGAGCCACAGGCGCCGAGCCGAGAGCCTTATTTTAATACCCTAACACTGTAAATGGAACAAGGAATAGAAATAAATTTTTGAGAAAGGGAACTACTTTTTTATCCCTATTTTTTTCCTAAAGCAGATGTAGAAAGAAGATTTATATATAATATATATATGTGTGTGAGTGTGTGTTTGATGGCCCCATAACCAAACATATTTATTGAGCCCTATGTGAGGCAGCATTTATGAACTTTACCTGTTGTACTTCGTTCATTAAATCCTTACCACAACAATATTGGGTCAGTGTTACTGAAGCACTATTTCTAGATGAGAAAACTAGACACAAAGAAATAAAGCAATTAACACTAGCATTTTAGCACCCAAACAATACTGCTTCTGTCGCTTAAATAGAAAACTAAAGCACTAAGAATTAATAAATTAGCCAGAAAAATCACAATCAGTCAGTGGGAGAGCCAGAATGCCACCTGGCAAGAGTGTTCATCATTTAGGGCCTGACCCTGCACCTCCTGTAGCTCCCAAGAGGTCACAGAAAATATCCTTAGTGAACCTTTCTCCAATAAGCAAGGCTGTTGGTCACTTTGTGCAGTGATCTATATTCCTTTAAGTCTGCGTGTGTGTGTGTGTGTGTGTGTGGCAGAGTATCCTGGTTTTTCAGGGTCACAACTGCATAGAGGCCAGTCTCTCTGCTCATTCATTCCTAGAACATCTGAGGCTGATAACTCCCAGGAAGTCTCCAAACATTCTCTACATTTTGCTCCAAGCATTGATCCATCGATCACCCTTGCTCTTTGCAAAAGTGACCCAGGAAAACTGGAGATTCAAATAGTGCCAAAAATCTCTGCCCCTAAGGGAAGAGAAGAGGAACATTGGATTATTCTCTTTATAATTTGATAGGTGCTCATGAAAAAAGAACCCTAATTTCATGTGGTTAATGAATCTTAACTTTAGAGAAATAACATTTTCCACAGAGAAAAAGGGTAGTGTATTTGATGAGCAAGAAGCCATATCATCAGATGTGAAAGTTCAAAATAACTCCATGAGATAGGAACTTCAATTTTGGGCTGATTATACTTGTGGAACCCATAACTAGTAGTTAATGCCATGAATCTCAATTTTCTCATCTTAGGAATGGACTGATTACCTGAAGATTTGTCTGGCAGAGCATGACAATGCGAAAAATACTAGTTTATGCTTCACTTGTTTCTCTTAGCTTGAGGTCAGGAAGAGAAATGGGCAAGAGGGCATATTTTCTCTTCTAACCTCTTTCAGAAAATCATTGAAGTGATGGCTTTAGCGTTTACTATGTATCACCCAGAGATAGATATTAATGGAGTTATAAGACTGCCTGGAAAGATTCTCTGAATATCAAGAAAGCCTCTGGCTTCATGCAAAGCATCTTAATACATGTTAAAAAGTTCAAGGAAATAAAATATAAAGCTGGAATTATAAAACTTTTGACAGAAAACTCTGTCCAGATTTCTTCCATTTTGGAATAGGCTAAACTTTCTTACATAAACATTTCTTACTTCAAAAAGCATGAAGTGTAAAAATAAAAAATTGATAAATTGAATTTCTTAAAAATCAAAAACTTCTTCCTTTTACTGGGTGGGGGGGGAAACTTCTGCTCTTTGAAAGACATCATTAAGAAAATAAAACGATGGGCATTGCCTGTGGCTCAGTGGGTAGGGCGCCGGCCCCATATACCGAGAGTGGTGGATTTGAACTTGGCCCCAGCCAAACTGCAACAAAGACTAGCCGGGTGTTGTAGTGGCACCTGTAGTCCCAGCTACTCGGGAGGCTGAGGCAAGAGAATCACCTAAGCCCAGGAGCTGTGGGTTGCTGTGAGCTGTGTGAGGCCATGGCACTCTACCGAGAGTGATAAAGTGATACTCTCTCTAAAAAATATAATAATAAATAAATAAAAATAAATAAAAAGATAACCCAAATACTGAGAGAGATAGTCCCAATTCAGAGATTAACAAAGGACTTGTATCTAAAACATATAAAGAATGCTTACAATTAAATAATAAAATAATACAGTTAAAAAAGACAAAAGTCTTGAGCAGACATTTCACAAAATTATACACAGAAAAACATACACAGACATAAACGATTCTTAGAGATGCTTGGCATCAGTAGATAGAGAAATAAAAATTAAAACATTCTGAGATACAATACTCAGTGAATGACTAAAATAACAAAGATCAGCAACATGTATTAGTTTCCTATTGCTGCTATAACAACTTACCACAAACTTACAATAACAAAAACTTATTACATCATAGTTCTTGAGGTCAGAAGTCTGAAATGGGGGTTACAGGACTAAAATCAAGGTGTCTATAGAGCCTCATTTATTCTGGAGGCTCTAAGGAGAATCTATTTCTTGACTTTTTTCAGTTTTTCAGAGGCTGCCCTCATTCCATAGCTGGTGACTTCATCACACCAATCACACCTCTATTTCTGCCCTTACATATCTTTTTTTTTAATCCATATGTCCTCTTCTGTCTCCATCTTCCACCGTTTTGGGAACCTTATGATTGCATTAGCCCACCTGGATAATTCAGGATAATCTTCCATCTCAAGAGCCTTACTTTAACTACGTCTACAAAGTTCCTTTGTCATGTAAAGTAACATATTCACAGGCTTTGGAGATTAGGACATGATCATCTTTGGGGGCTATTATGCTGCCTGCCACAAATGCCAGTTGTTGGTGAGAATGTTGTGATGATTAATTTTATGTGTCAATGTGACTGAGCTATGGGATTCCCAGCTAATAAAACATTTCTGGGTATGTCTATGAGGGTGTTGCCAGAAGATATTACCATTTAAATTGGTAGACTGAGTAAAGAAGATCACTCACAGATATGGAAGGATATCCTCTAATCAGTTTAGGACCGAAGTAAAACAAAAGGCTACGGAAGAGCAAATTTGCTCTCTGTCTGAGTGGGGATACCCATTTTCTCCTGTTCTTGGTCATCAGTGCCCTTGGTTCTTTGGCCTTCTGACTGAAACTGAATTATACCACCTGCTTTCTTGGTTCTCCAGTCTGCAGGTGAATATTTGGTCTTTGTCATCATGCAAGCTAATTCCCATAATTTTATATATACACATATATAATCACATATACATTAATATGTATAATCTCCTATTGGTTCTGTTTCTCTGGAGAACCTTGACCAATACAGATGTGGAACATCTGGGACTCATCTGCTGGTGGGAACATGAAATGATACAGTCATTTTGGAAAACTGGCAATTTCTTAAAAGCTTCTCATCTAACCACACTGCAATTTTACTCTTAGGTTTACCCAAGAGAAAGGAAAACATGTCCATTCAAAGACTTGTACACAAATGAAATTGAGTTATCATGACCATACCCGGAAACAACCCAAATGTCCACCTGTAGATGAATAGATAAAGGAAGCTATAATATACGAAGGACTACTACTCACTAATAAAAATGAACAGTGTGAGTCTGTTCATAGAAAATGTTAAACTAGGCAAAATTAACCTATAATGACAGAAAGCAGATCTGTGGTTGCTTGGGGCCCAGAATGGGGAGTGGTTGACTGAAGATTGGCACAAGAAAACTTTTTAGACTGCTTAAAATGTGTTATATCTTGATTGTGGTGGTAGTTATGAGTGCATTCATTTGTCAACACTTATTAAACTCTATCCAATAAATGAACACATTTGATTGTATATAAATTATGTCTTAAAGTTTATTAATTTTTTTCCAGAAGGCTATCACCTCTTTGAGGAGGCTACATCACTTCCAGTAACTTCTTCCTGTCTAGCAAGAAGTGCTGGTGGCCATTAGGCTCCATTTCCTCCTCCCCTGCCCTCACCTGAGATTGCAAAATAAACTCTGTGAAACCTGGATCGCAAAGAGATATCTGTACTCCCATGTTCACTGCAGCACTGTTAACAATAGCTAAGCAACCTAAATGTTCATCAGTGGATGAAAAGTGGTATATAGTGGTGTATATACACAATGAAACACAAAGGACATCTTCTCACTTGTGACAATGTGTGTGAACCTGGAGGATGTTATACTAGGTGAAATAAGCCAAGCACCAAAGATAAATATCACAGGATTTCACTAACATGTGGAATTTAAACTTAGTAGAACTCAAGGAAGCAGAGTGTAGAATGGTAGTTACCAGGAGTTGAGGGGAGAGAGGGAAGATATTAGCCAAAGGGTACAAACAGACCTGTTAGGCATGTTGAATAGGTTCTGGAGACCTATTGTACAGAATGAGGGCTATAATTAATGACAATGAATTGCATACTTGAAAACTGCTAAACGGGGGAGGCACCTGTGGCTTAGTGAGTAGGGCACCAGCCTTATATCCCAAGGGTGGTGGGTTCAAACTCGGCCCTGGCCAAACTGCAACAAAAAAATAGTCAGGCATTCTAGCGGGCACCTGTAGTCCCAGCTATTCAGGAGGCTGAGGCAAGGGAATCACCTAAGCCCAAGAGTTAGAGGTTGCTGTGAGCTGTGACACCAGGGCACTCTACCAAAGGCGATAAAGTGAGACTCTGTCTCTAAAATAAAAAAAGAAAGAAAGAAAACTACTAAATGAATAGATCTCAAGAGTTCTCACCACATACACAAAAAATGATGGTGCTGAGGTAATTGATATGTTAGTTTGATTTAATAATTTCATAATGTTATTAAAACATCATACTGCTAACATCATATTATCTTTTGATAATATTATCAAAACATCATGTTCTACACTGTAAGTATATACAGGTTTTACTTGTCATTTACACTCTTAATGTTGGGAATCGTGAGAATTAATTCTTCCACAACCCTCCAGCTCTCCCAAGCATTTAGGCAGGAATAGTTCCCTGAAAACCATTCCTTCAGGGGGTCCCTCGAAACTCATAAGTTATCCCTGCAAATATGCCCATTCTTCTCACTGTGAAGAGCTGAAGTTGCTCACACTTGGAGAACTCTCTGAGCTAAGACAAAGCACTGAGCTGCAATATGAGCACAGATTTGGAAGGAATCCCGGCGAACGGTCTCACTCTGATTTGTTCTGCTTTCTCCAAGCTGGGCTCTGTTTCAGTCAGGTAGTTGAAAAACATCCATGAACTGCCACGTGCTATGCCTTGAACTAATGATAATAATAGCTCCCATTTATACAGACATTATTATGTCTCAGGGTTGGGCCCAGTACTTTATGTGCAGCATGTATAATCTTTCTAACAAGCATATGTGACAGCTACTATTACCATTTCCATTTTATATATGATGAATTGAAGGTTAAGATGATTAAGTGACTTGCCAACTTTTAGTGGAGAACCAGGACTCAGGACTATACAACTGCAGAGCCCACTGAAACACTGTCATAGCTGCTGACCCCTGTTCTCACAGAGAGCTGTCAACACGTTGGGAACACTACACAGAAGCCAGAACTCAACCACGCAGGGAAGTGGGGCTCAAGCCTATTTGACAAGGCTCTGGAAAGATCCTTCCTAACCTGTGCTTTCCCTACCCAAGCATCCTGGGCCTTTAGGACTAGCAGGATGCTTTCTAATTGAAGGCCTGAATACTTCACCACATTCTTGATTCCTGAGTTACAGAGGGAACATGAATGAGACAATTTCTAAAAGAGTGCGTGGAGAAGTAAGCAAGAAATGACATTCATTGACTCATTTAACATCTATTTAAACTCATGGAACAGTTACTAAGCCAAGTCACTGAGTTGGTGCTGAGACTTTACTGAACAGACGTGGATGCCATTCCCATGTCATGTTCTAATAATTATCACCTCCTGGCTTCCCTTCCCTGTTATTGGCCACATTCCACCTCCCCATCTGGACCCTTCAACAAAGCCGGATGCAGCCAGCCCTACCTGTGGACTGACTCTCTGCTTCCCTATGGGAGAAGGATGGTTCTTTTGAGGTGGAGGTCCCTGTGGATTGTTTAAACAATCATTCAAGAAAGATCAAGTCTCCCCTTTCCTGTTCTCATCCTTCTCAGTGAACTGTAAGGAAGTGGTGAAATAGTGGGCTGGGACTAACCCCAGGGATCCTTAATAAATTGCTCCTACACACCCCTTTGCTTTTTAATGGAAAGAAAATGGACTGGGTAGATCTCTTACACAATTTCAAAATTGATTTAAGTTCTATAAAATAAGTTATAAGTTACATCATAATGATATGAGAACATAGAGATCTAAGCCAAAAAAAAAACATGAACAGCCTGTTCCTAAAAGTAAAAAACTCCTGGTGTGAAGAACAAGCATGAACAAATGAATGGTTAGAGCCCCTCCAGATGCTGGGAGGCTGCATTTCCCTGAAAAAGAAGTCCTGGAAAGCTGAGCCTTGACCTAGGGCTCAAGCTAAGAGTGACACTTCTACGAAGAGCCTGGCACATAGTAGGAACACTCTGTAGGTGGCTTGTGGCTGTCCTAATAGTTACACAGGATATGGGATAGTGCCTGGTTTAGAGGAGACATTCTGATTTTTTCTTTAGATGAATAAACAAAGACACGTCATGAGGACCCTTCCTTCGTATAAATGGAGCAGGGCTCTATAATAATTTCAAAGACACCACATGGCTGTGTATGCTAAAAGAAATGGTTTTACTGAAGTTTACAAATGCATTGAACTTTTACCACATTTTGAGCACATGCTATGATGAGGGCAACAGTGAGTAAGGAATGATACTTGATCTCCCAAAGCTATAATTTAGAGTTGTGGGAGGTAAAGGGACACTTCCCCTTTGCCCTGGAAGTCTGCTGAAAGGTCAACTCACAATAAGTCAGATTAATAACAGAAAGAGATTTATTCACCATGCTCACAGGGAGAATCACAGAGGGATTCCAATGGAATTTATAGGCCCTCATTTTAGAGGGGAAAGGGAGATAAGGAATATAAGTAATTCTGTTTAAAGGTAATAAATGGTTACTAGGGACGATGAAGATACTTGGGAGAATGAATGGATGGGAAGAAGCAGATTGATCTGAAACTTCCAGCGTCCAAAACTAGGAAAAAATAAGTTTTAGTCACACACTCTGCGGTATTTTGTTGCGGTAGCTTGAACAGACGAATGTGCATTTTTCCTACGTAGAAAGGACCTTAGCTCAGTGGATCTCAACCTTCCTAATGCTGCGACCCTTTAATACAGTTCGTCATGTTGTGGTGACCCCCAACTATAAAATTATTTTCATTGCTACTTCATAACTGTAATTTTCCTGCTGTTATGAATTGTAATGTAAAGGGGTTGCGACCCACAGGTTGAGAACCGCTGCCTTAGCTCTTCCTTACCACCTCCCTCCACCCCACCCCCCACACACTTACACACACCTCATCTCCTTTTTCCTGATTAAAATGTTTCTCACCCAGTGATGCCCATGTCCCTTTCTCTTTGTCCCTGACAATTTATGTCATGTTATGTGTAACATAGTTTCTTAAAAATCTTTTCCCTGACACCTTAGTGGAGTTACAAGATAGTAGTCACCTGTTTCCAACCCACCGTGCTTAGCCAGAAGCTCTTACAGTCATTTCTACCATCCTATCTGCCCCTGGTCATTCTCCACTCCCCGCTCTGTGCTGATTTGCTGAGAAATGGCTCTGAAGAAACACTTGTGCTATCACCTTCCTCTCACGAAAGGCAGTTTCCCCAGCCCTGGTGTTTAGAGAGGCACAGGAAAGTGGTTTGTAAAGCCATCTGAGGCACTGCTCAAATAGAAACATCATAGTTATCAGTGATAATAAAGTGGAAAAAATGTATATACTTAAATTATGTCATCAAGATATCACTGTCAGCACTTTGATTCAATTGACTTCAGCCTGCATGTCCAATTCTATAATATTCAGTTAAGGAAGTGCTCTCAATCTTGTGTTCCAGGATATGGGGCAGAGCAGACTCACGCCACGTTTTAGATAAACAAATCGGGAAGCTCTTCTAAGCTCCCCAGTGCCCTCTAGCTCACCCTTCTCCTTCTGTTGTGGCTATGCAGATTCTGAATGGCACCAGGTTTTACCTTTATACTATGTATTATATTAATAAGCCTTATGTTCCAGTGGTGATACTTGAAATGCCCCACAAATTCAGAGTATAATCCCAACTTCAAAAATTTTCAACAGAAGTGGCATTATTGAATATTGTTTTGCTGAGCTGTATCAGTGTTACATGGATTGAAATGACTTTTCCACTGAATTCATTCATTATTCAGAAAATATATGTTAATGTATTCCACACACCAAGTAGTAAATGAAAGTAGTAGGTACCATTTATATAGTGCTTACTATATTCTTTATTTACATAAATTAACTCATTTACTTCTAATAAGGATCACATGAAAAAGCTACTATTAGGAGTCCCATTTTACAGTTGAGAAAACTGAGGCACAGAAACAAGTAACCTGATTAGTCTACCCCCAGGGTCTCAACTCCACAGGGCAATTTTTGTTCCTCTCCCCAGGATATTTGGCAATTTTCGGAGACATTTTAATTCTCATGACTGGTGGTGGTGAGGTATTATAAAGCCCAGACATTCCGCACTGCACAGAATGGCCCCTACAACCAAGGTGAATGTCAACAGTGCTGCTGTTGAGAAGGCTTGGTCTGTGCCCATCAGTGCCCAGCATTCCTTTAGCAACTTATCTGGCCAATGACGAACTGCTGTTTACTCTGGACCAATCAGACTAAAGGAGAAGACTTTGGCCAGAAGTCACTTCCATTCATTCTTTCCTACTGGGTATGAGCAAGAAGTGTGCGGCCCGATAGGTGGTGGCCACCATCTCATTACATTGAGAAGAACCAGCCCTGAATGAAGTGATGCTGGCAGCCGCCGAATGGAAGGACAGAAGTAAGCTCTGTCCTTGATGACATTACTGAGTAGCCCCAAACCCTTTCTCAGCTAGAACTCAAGCTGCCTTTGAACTTTAAGTTATGTGAGATGATACATCTATACTGTTTAAGCTGTTTGAGTGGTAGTTTTCCATTTCAGTTAGCTGAAAGTGTCATAGCCAATACAATTGGTTACAAAGAGATTCCTTGGAAAATTCAGCAAAATCTCTTTCTTGTGATCATATTCCTCTTTAGAAACTTATTCTTCTCCCTTCTGGCTGAACTTTGTCTTTTTTAATTTTTTTAATTTTATTCTCTTGCCTCAGCCTCCCAAGCAGCTGGGACTACAGGCACCCACCACAACGCCCAGCCATTTTTTCTGTTGCAGTTGTCATTGTGGTTTTAGCTGGCTCAGTCATGTACACCTGCCAGCCTTGGTGTACATGGCCGGCGCCCTACCCACTGAGCTACAAGCGCCGCCCTGAACTTTGTCTTTTGAGGAGATTAGGAGACTCTGTCTTCAGCTTGGATCTCCTTCCATCTTAATGAATGTGTGCAAGGGACAGACTTTGTGGCACCACTGGACAAATGGAGGAGCAAGCCACGTGCCAGAGAAGAAGGCCAGGTCAACGAGGGAAGTTGCTACATGGGAACATGGAATATTGTCCACATGAAAATCAGGGAAATGAATTGTTGAACTCTGTAGTAAGGATAATCTGTTCATTGAAATGTAGAAAACAGAAAGCATGAGCTGGGCTTTGGAGGGAAGCTTTTGACAGTGTTGAAGGAATTGAAAAAGGTGATCTTTAAACAGCTTAGCTTTCTAGCACTTCAAACTGACGGAGATAGTAACCTGAAGTGTTTGGCATCCACACGGCCCATCCACATGTGCTCTGGAGGTGGCAATCTCCATTATTTACCCCAGAAACCACAATCTTGTTAGTGCCCAAGTAACCGCACGCTATCACAGAGGGGCCCACCTCCTTTTATGTCTTTAGGCACATCCGTGAAAAAGTGAGTAGAGAAAGGAGATAAAGCGCTTGCCTCTGGAAGCTGCAGAACGCCTTAAATCAGTGGTTCTCAACCTTCCTAATGCCGCAACTCTTAAATATAGTTCCTCATGTTGGGGGAACGGTATTAGAGGGTTGCGGCATTAAGAAGGTTGAGAGCCACTGCATTAAATGAATTACGTTGGATGACTTCCTTAAACATCTACACCCCATTAGGGAGTCTCTAGAGTCTGCACAGACAGGCATCATTTTGTTTTGAAAGTAAATTCTTAATTTGGTTTCTGAGCACTGGAAAATATAATAATTCCAGCATGACCTGCCAAAAATAACGTGTTTTTATGGTGCCTGGTACTTGTTACTACATTGTCTGTGCTTTTCCACGTGAGCTCAATGAATATTGATTCCTCTCATCCTGCATTTGACTGTAAGTAGCCGGTGAACACATACTCTCCTGGAGGCCTAACTTCCTTCGGAGCTCTCTAACATGCACAGAAAACAAACAAACAAACAAAACACACAAAGAAATGGAGCAGGAGGTTCCAACATTCTGTTTCCCAGCTCCCTAGACAACCTGGCAAAAAAGATGGAGCTGGAAGGAGGAGGGATAATTGGGTGCAGAGGGTTCTGCAAAGTGCAAGTGATACCATATGTGTGCTCCAACATTTCCTGACTTTTAATTTCTCTCTGAAAAACTGTTGTATTGTCTACAGACTCCTCTCTTTACTGAAATGTTTAGCAAGACCCCAGAGTTTCCTGTTTTTGCCATTTCCTGATTGCCCAAATTAGATTTGATTTTATAATTTTTGCAGTGATCTCCAGGAAGGGTGGATTTTGCTGACGTCCATACTCAGGGTTCCTGCTGAAAGGCAGACACACGATCCAAGCCTCTCCTGCTGAGCCTTGCCTATGGCTCTGTGGCCCATGCACATGTTTTGCAATCCATGTTGCCACATCAGGCTTTTCCCCTCTGAGACTGAAGAGAAATTGACCTGCCCAAAGGCTCCTCTGGCTTACCGAGGGCATCTCATCGGTCGTCAGTCCTTAGAGCAAGCAATGTAGTATTAACCCACAGAAGGGGGCATCAGACACACTGCTGTATTTTTCAACTACAGGTCTAGACCCGTTAATAGTGGTCCTGAAACAAATGTAAGGGATTACAACCAGTATTTAAGAAGTAGAGTATAATAGAACTTAGGAAAAGAGCTGGTGAAATATCACAGTGGCCTGCATGTAACAGGGGCAAGTATTATTTGGTGAAACCTCAGCTGTTGCTTCAGTTACATAAATTCATTGATATGAATGCACACATTTTGTCACGATGTAAAATCTATTTCCTACTATGGATTGTAACCAAAATAATTTGAAAGCTATTTAAATATGTAATTGGATTTTCATTCCACTATCTCCAAAACTCTTGGTATTGGGAAATGACATGTGTGTTGTTTCTTTGGGGAACTGGAAAGAAATGCTCTTAATTACCCATTGCATAAACCTATTGACTCCACTGTTTCTTACTCAGTAGTTGAGCCTCCTTCTTTATCTTTGGTTCCTTCCACCTCCCTTGCAGAACCTTCAGGAGGAGCAGACATTGAAACTGGTGAAGCAGAAGATGAGAGCAGATTCCATATCCCTCTGATGAAAACCACTAAAAATCATTTACTGCAACCTCTGACAATAAGGCTGCAAAAGGGCAATCATCCCACAGTATGTCTGGAGAAGAGCAGCTTGTGTGAAGAGGGTGCAGAAACTTCACCCACCACTTGGACATCCTTTTCCTTGAGGCTTCATTTTTTTTTATTGTGGTAAAATGCATAAAACATAAAATTTAATATTTTAGCCTTTTAAAAAAATCAATTAAAATAGTTTAGTTTCACTTGAAAAGTATAAAAATCCAAGTATACTGTTTATTCCAAACAGACGTGAAATTCTGTTACTTTACTACCATAATGGTAGAAGGTGATCATTCTGGAAATTATTATATTATCATGTGTGTAAAGAGGAGATAATAGGCAAAAAGAAAAATTCTATTCTATGGATTCTATGCATCCATGCAAAGACATGGATGACTCTAAAACACCTTTCTTATTTGGTAAAAGGCATGTGAAAATGAAACGTCATTCGCACTTTAACCATTTTAAAGTGTAGAGTTCAGTGTCTGTTACGTATGTCACATTGTTGTGCAACCATCACCATCATCCATCACCAAGACGTTTTGATCTTCCCAAAGATCAGATCTCTATTCCCCCTCTTCTATCTCTATGAATTTGACCACTCTGGGAACTTCATGTAAGTGGAGTTATACCTTATTTGACTTTTTCTTTTTTTTTTTTTTTTGAGACTGAGTCTCACTATGTCATCTACGGTAGAGTGCCGTGGCATCACAGCTCACAGTAACCTCAAACTCTTGGGCTTAAGCAATTCTCTTGCCTCAGCCTCCCAAGTAGCTGGGACTACAGGGCCCGCCACAATGCCCAGCTATTTTTTTGTTGCAGTTGTCATTGTTTAGCAGGCCCGGGTAGGGTTTGAACATGCCAACCTTGGTGTATGTGGCCAGCATCCTAACCACTGAGCTGTGGGCATAGAGCCTATTATTTGACTTTTTTTTTTTTTTTTTTGAGACAGATCCTCAAGCTGTCACCCTGGATAGAGTGCCATGGCATCACAGCTCACAGCAACCTCCAATTCCTGGGCTCAAGCGAGTCTCTTGCCTCCACCTCCCAAGTAGCTGGGACTACAGGCGCCAGCCACAACGCCCGGCCATTTTTTGGTTGCAACCGTTATTGTTGTTTGGCGGGCCTGGGCTGGATTCAAACCCGCCAGCTCAGGTGTATGTGGCTGGCACCTTAGCCCGCTGAGCCACAGGCACCGAGCCCTATTATTTGACTTTTTAAAGACTGGTTTATTTCACTCAGTATAATATTGTCAAGGTTCATCCATTTTATAGCATTTGTCAAAATTCCTTTCCCTTTTAAGGCTAAATAATATTCCATTGAATATATATATTTAGATATCATTTTATTTACTTATTTCATTTTATTCTTTTTTTTCTCTTTTTCTTATTTAGAACTTCTTCAACAATTTTTTCCTCCACCTCCCCTTTTTTTTGTTTTTTGTTTTTAAAACAGAGTGTCACTCTGTTGCTTCAGGCTAGAGTGCCATGGAGTCATCACAGCTCACATTAACCTCAAATTCCTGGGCTTAAGTGATTCTCCTACCTCAGCCTCCCAAGTACCTGGGATTAGAGGCGTGCACCACCATGTCTGGCTAGTTTTTCTATTTTTAGTAGAGACAGGATCTCGCTCTTGCTTTGGCTGTTCTCCAACTTCTGAGCTGAAGCAATCTACCCTCCTCGGCCTAAGTGTTAGGATTATAGGCATGAGCCACCATGCCTGGCCTCAGATGTCATTTTAAAATACTCCGTGTTTCTCCCTGACATTCCCTGAGTAATACTCATGCTGAACCAGAAGCAGAAGAAATAATGTAATAAAATTATTATTCAAAATAGATCTGGAGACAGTAAATCAAAAATCCTACAGCTAAAACCCAACCTGGTGTCTGACTCCTCCGGCTCTCTTTTGCTGACATTAGAAGTTTTATTGGGCTAGAACAGCCTTTTATTTTCTAGCATGCAAAATTTCAAAACCTGTTGAGATTTTTCAGTCCTTAGCTCTAGAAGTGGGACCCAGCAATCCTTGAAAATTAGCTGACTCGGCTCGGCCCCTGTGGCTCAATGGGCTAAGGCGCCAGGCACGTACACCTGAGCTGGCAGGTTCAAATCCAGCCTGGGCCCGCCAAACAACGATAGTTGCAACCAAAGAATGGCTGGGCGTTGTGGCGGGCACCTGCAGTCCCAGCTACTTGGGAGGCAGAGGCAGGAGACTCGCTTGAGCTCAGGAATTGGAGGTTGCTGTGAGCTGTGATGCCCCGGCACTCTATCCAGGGTGACAGCTTGAGGCTGTCTCCAAAAAAAAAAAAAAAAAAAAAGAAAGAAAGAAAATTAGCTGACTCCCCATTCAAAGCTCCATCTTAGCACACTAGTGGGAAACAGAAGAGAACAGCTCCTTTGTTTCTCACATTGAAACCTCCAACCCTTTTCTTTAATGTAACTTTAATTTCAAGGACACACATTTTGCTAGGTGCTATTCTCCTCTTTTCTTCACTCTCCAGGTTCTAGAGGACCTAAATGCCTGAGAGGAAAGTGCACAAGGCATTTGTACAGAATGGAATTGCTAGAAATGAGACAAGAATGGAGCAAACAATCCTCTTAGTTAGTTTATACATCATACTCATAGATTCAGCGACAAATTCAGGTGTAGAAAGCTGCTTGGTAAGAGTCACAGACACATCCTCAGGGGAGAAGTCCCACAGCAGTGTGTCTATGGGGCTGTGGGCCACAGTTCTCAGCATTTTTCATGAGCTAATCCAGTTCTAGTCACTACTCAACAATGCATTCACAGTAATGTTTATCTACTTCTTACTAAGGGCTGGGCTATTTCCTAAATGCTTTGCATGCATTCTCTCATTTAATGCTCACAGTAATTCTATGGTAGGTTCTATTATGATTTCCATTTTACAGGCAAGAACAGGCTAGATAATTTGTTTGAAGTCACACAGCCAACAAATGGTAGGGCTGTGGTTGGAGTTCAGAACCTGCAACTCTTCAGCACTCCCCTGTTTTGCCCTAGTTTAGTGCTTCAACCCAAAGGCTTAACCAGTGATCAAGCTCAGTCTTGTAGATGCCTCTGACAGTTCTTATCCAGCCAACGCTCCTGGAGTGTTACAAATATACCCTGCAGCTCCTTCTCTTTGTCACCTCACCCCAGGAACAAAACCAGTAAATGGAGCCTGAACACAGCTCATTGAGGCATTAAAACCATCAAAACTACTTTTAAATATCTACCAATTAACAATGACTTTACGAATATTTACTAAATGGTGAGCACCAAGCTGAAAACATTGTGATCAATATAGGAAATGAAACATAATCCCTATCTGTCATTAAAACCAGTCCCTAGGAACCCGTACAGAATGATATAAAAGTAAATGCCTGGTTTTGGACACAATGGCACTGAGCACGGATGGTGCATTCAGAGAAAGCTGTGTTAACTTTTAATATGCAATGCCAGCACATTTCCAACAGAAATCACTCATCTTTGTCTCCCAAACAGAGATCCAATCAGTTCTCATTTCTTCCTCACTGTGTACTCCTGCTCAATCAATTCCTTTAATGATGAAATTATTCCTCTTCAGATTTCTATAATTTTTTTTTGGCAATAAATAGGGTAACCAAGGCCAGATGAGGCTCAGAATGGCAAATATTCACTGCACACAAAAATTAAAATAACCCCATTTAAAACTAATCAGCATCAAAGAGGAAAACGAGGTCAACACAAACATTTCCTCCATTTCCAACATGAGAGAAATTCCTCCCAGGCTTTCAGTCATGCTCATGTCTGTTCATTTTTTAGTTCATTTCAGATGACTTTCCCTGGGTCTTATTTGGGTTGTTAGAATCAGAAATGACACTTTTACTTAAGTCAAGCCTTGCGTGAGCTCTACTGCTCTTAGACATGCTGGAGTCAGTCTGGAAGAGGGAATATAGCTCACATCTCACTAGGAAGGGAGCTGGAACCTACTCATTTGAAATGTTCTAGTGCTGGCTGAAAGATGTTAAGATACTCAGCAGCTCCAAAGAGCTGGAGTCCGCAGTCTGGGCCTGAGAAAGTCCTTTTCTCACATAAAAGGACGTTTTCTCTAGTGTGTCTGCCACCTGGCTCTGAATTGCAGCTATATCTTTGGAAGTCTGCTTATCCCATGGCCTTGATACATCCCAATCTAGGTGATCCCTAAGAATGATATTTCTTTAGTGTGTATGCAGCCTCCACCAAAACCTGCATAAACTAGGTGCTTATGGAAAATGCAGATCTTTGGAGCTCCATTCAAGGCTTAATAACCTTGAATCTTGAAGGTGGAGGTGACAAGTACTTTCTTTCACAATTCTCAGGGTGTTTTTCCTGTGATCTGTCAGCCCCTAAAAGGGCAGACAGGGCTTCAGTCAGCTCGGGTTTGGGAGAGGGACCGTTAATTGACTTGGGAACAGTACTGGGCAGCAGAGTATCCCTTTTAGTGGGTGAGAGTGATGACCAGGGAAGGGCCAGGGGGAAGACGTGACCAGTGGCCTCTGCCCATAAAAGAGCCTCAAGCAGACGCCAGAACTAGAAGGAAAACACAGCCTGGTTATATATTTGCCTAGGGGCCCACTGACTTTCAATTTTCAGACTTCATCTGAAAACCAGATTTCTTCTTCCCATTCCTCAATACACCCTATGGTACCCCCTCCCCCAGCACCACTTAGCTTACTTTATCCAGAATGTAGGTTAGATCCAAATGGAAAGTTTATGAGAGGAAAAGAGGGGATGTGGACGGGTGGGGTGGGGGGAGCAGGGAGATGCTGGTTGCCATGGGAATCCGGCCTGCTGCAGGGTCTGAATGGTTTTCTGTCTGCTGACGTCCAGCTCTTTGGGGCAGGCCCTGGCATCGGTGGGGACAGTGGCAGGGACTGGGCACCACATCCTCTCTGTCTCCTGTTTCCGGCATCCGGCCCAGTGGCATCCACCCAACAGGTCTCCTGGTAGCAGGCAGGGTGTCCAGATTGAATGCTTCCTCCTGACCTCTTGTCCTGCTGCTGCCGCCACCCTCCCCAGCTGGGAAACAAAGGGAAACAGAGGGTGTTTCCCAACTGTTTGAAGAGAGAGTCCTTGTTTTCCTCTTGCATTTCGTTCTTTCTTCCCTTGTCATCCAAACATGAAGGCTTGGCCGTCTGCCTGCCTCCTGCTGGCCGACTGTCCTTGCCATTCTCGGTTCTGAATTTTCATTGATCTTGTGGGGCTTCAGATTCATTTCCACCCAGCCTGGTGCCCTGGGTGAGCTGCTGCTGTCTCTAGTTTGCCCTTGTAAATTTTGCCTCCATCAGTGTACTACAAAGACTGAAATGGCTACCACCCAAAGGATCCAGGGACACCCTTGATGGTTTTGGGTTATTTGAAAGGCTATTAAGACAGGTTATGAATGGCCAAGGCCTCTAGGTGGCTGGCTCATGCTGTGTGAGGACTATCTGCCACAGCACCATTTTCTCATACCAATTCCTCCAACTGCCAACTGTTTTCACATCTCCGGCCTTTCCATGTCCTGTTCCTCTGTTTGGAAAGTCCTTACCACCCTTTTTATTAGAGTCCACATGCTCTGAATGTGCTGATCCTTACTCTCCTGCTCAGCAGCCCATCATCACCTCTCTCCTTTTCTTACTCACTTTGCTTTAGACTCTCAGGCCTTTAACAATTTCTAGCAGGCTTAGCAGTTTTCTGCTTTGGGGCATTTTGCACTTCCATGTCCTCATGTCCAGAACGTTACCCAGCTTTTCACGTAAGAAGGTTAATTCCTTCTTATCTTTCAGATCCTATCTAACACCAGCTCCTCAATAGACCTTTCTTCATCACTGTAATAGGCCCCCTCTCTGCAATCTATCTCAACACCCTACTGTTTCTTCCCAGCACCTCATCTTTCAAAGTTTACCCTCAAATCAGTTGCTCATTGTATAAACCTTTCCTGAGTACCTTCCCAGCAAGCTCACTTCCAAGATCTAGGGTGAGGGTCTGCCTTGGGTGGTCTTCTCAGCCCTAGGCCTCCCTTTATGCTGCATTATGGTGCCTGCTCACATGTCTCACGCTTACAGCAGAAGGTGAGCTTTGTAAGGTCAGGATGGTAACATTCAGTTCTATATCCCCAGGATCTAGCCAAGTACCCGACATATGTAACTAATATTGGTTACATGAACAAATAATGATTAAATAAACGACTCTCAGGTGACATTTCAGAGATGTACAGAAATTTTGGTGTGGTGTTGCTACCTCATTCAAAATGAGGCAGTAATAACGTTCAAGTTCTCATGTTCCCTGGTTCTTCATTTTACCTAATGATACACCAGTAATTGAGGCAAACCAGGATTTGGTAAAGGTCATAAAAACAAATTAAATCAAGGAGTCTCAACTTTTTTACAACTGAAATGATCCTGTTATTACAGTATTTTATGATGCTCAATACCCAAATCTCAAAACACCTGGATGGGAGTTGAGTTTCAGACACCTCTTTGTGCCCTGTTTTTTTTTTATCTTCAATGAGAAGGATGGTTAAGATCATCTTTAAAGTATGTTCCAGCTCTCACATTTTGCTATTTTAAAAAATCAAGGAGACATGACACTTAACTTATAAATCTTTGAAAATTCCTAAGTATTTAGAACTCACCAGGGCTGCTTCAGGGCAGAAAAGAATCCTGTCTGCAAACGTTGAGCTTTGAGCATCTCAGGTTTGCTGCTGTCCTTCAAGTTCAGAGTCTCTTCCTTTCTCATATGAAGTGGGCCTTGGCTCAAAAGATTATTGAGGGGGAGCCTAATATGGGGCAAAGTGCATTAAGTAGAGAAGAGAGACACATCGGACATGGCTGTGACTCTGAGGGCCCGGGGAGGAGTGATTCTGAGGGGACAAAGAGGAATGGCTGCTTGAGAAAGCACATGAACGGGTAAGGAAGGAGACAGAGGACCTGGAGGATGGAGAACATGTAGACCAAAGTTAAAATGAGTTGAAGAGAAGAAATATTCAGGCAAATGAAGAAGAGGGTAAAAATGATAGGCAGCCAACAAAATGTAGCAAAAAGATCAAAAGTCAAACAGTCAGAACACTTTGTATTTAGCTCTTCTTCGTCACTAACTAGTTGTGTGCACATCCATGTCCTTTATGCAAATTTCTTTTTTTAAAAAGTTTTTATTAAGTCATAATTGTGTACATTAGTGCAATCATGGGGCACAATGTGCTGACTTCATATACAATCTGAAATATTTTCATCGAACTGTTTAACATAGCCTTCATGGC
>CAUYRH010013937.1:0-51833 GCA_963574655.1 Perodicticus potto
GTTTTTTCTTTTGTTTTTTATGATTAACTCCCGCCCTTCCTCTCTTCCCCTCCTTCCTTCCCTCTCTTCTCTCCCTCTCTTTCTCTCTCCCTCCCTCCCTTCCTCCCTCCCTCCCTCCTTCCTTTTCTTTTTTCCTTCCTCCCTCCCTCCCTCCCTCCCTCCCTCCCTCCCTTCCTTCCTCCTCCCTCCATCCCTCTCCCTTTCCCTCTCTCCTGAAGATTTCCCAAGAATGAGTCTCCTTCCAGGACTGGTAAAAAAAAAAAGTCAAGATACAGATTTGAGATATATTGTTATTGTGGGGTTTTGCAAAGCATTATTCAGTCTTCTCACACACAATAATTGCTCTGCTTATCATCCCACCTAAGAAAATACTCTGCTCCTTCAAGCCAAATTCCATCTGATCTGAATAGTATCTTGGTTTGTGTTGCTTTCTGTCTAATGAGAAAGGACCTCAAGATACAGGTGAGTTTTCCCATATTTTTGCAAGCTAATTAAAGGCTGAAAAATTTCTACCATTCGATGAAAGGAAGAACTCAAGAGGTTACCTCACCACTCTTTTTGTATTCCTTACATTTTTAAATTACTCTAAAACTATTTAAAATGCTTGAAAACCTTTCTAGTAGCTAATAATCCAACCCCCTTATAGTGATAATCACATTTTCTCTAAAACCACTGTTAGACCTGGGGAGTCAGCAAGTACATTATTTAAACCATCTAATGGTATACTGTTTGTGAAGGTCTATTAGACCATTATTTTTTTTCATTCACCATGGAGTTTGAAAGCTGTGAATTTGAAATAGTCTTCTCAGCAAAGAAGAATGAAAAAAAAATGACTTTGTTTAAAAAAAGGGCTTTGCTGTTGGGTGGAATTTAAAACTTGATTTGAATTTGATTGATGACCTCAAGAAATAGAGAAAAATCTAATGCTGGCTTCTGATCAGTAAGTAATTCACACTTTAGACATCTTCTTAGCTGATCCCTGGTGGACTGGACATCTTTGAACAAAGATTCCTAAGGGCTCATTAGAGTTTTATCTTTCTGAAAGGGAAATCGTCTCCTAGATATGAGAGAAGGCACAGAAGGAGCACTGTGGAATATGTGGTGGGTGAGCGAGTTGCCCAATTGATCAAAGATTTTAAAAGGAATTGATGACTACATGGAGAAATGCATTGCAAACATAAATGAATATGAGATATTCGAGATAATGGAAGGCAACATAAGTGACAAAAGAGTATGTACTAGCGTAATAAAAGTTTCTCCCATATATTCTTAGGTGACAGTATTGGAGAAACTATTAGGAAAAATAGATTTCTGATCATCATTGAATATAAGTCAATGCATAGATGAGGTAGCAAAGTCAAATTGCAATTTTAAATAAGAAAGTAAATTTTATGTTATATCCTTTAAGACTTGTTGACATGAGTTTCATATCTATAATAATGGAAATATAGTAAAGGACCTCCGTAGCTGACCACCTCTATTCATTGATGACCTCCTTAAATTGACCTAATTTTCATAGACCAGACACGCACATGTATGTATCATCACAGCAGGCCACATTCCATAAGTTGACCACCTCCATATGTCAACCACTATGTTACCATCCCTTGGGTGGTCAACTTACAGAGGTGCTACTGTATACATAGTTTTGGCAGAAGGACATCAGGAAGAGTAGTGTAATCTGTAGCTGCTGTACCAATGACCACATGAGAACCAATCTATGAAGCCAGTAGAACCTTAAAAGATTTTATTGGCCTAGTGATATTTTCCAAGCTCCTAGATTAAGTGATATACCAGACAAAAGGTGAAAAAGTATTTCCCAAATATTTTATTACTATATACATGACAATAAAATCCTAAATTTCCTTCATATATATCCTCCCATCAATACTACCTTTTTGCCACCTATATGCAGGAAAATCCTCACTATTTTTCTGAAAAGTCAACCTTCATATTCCAAATAGTATAGGGGAAAACTCCTTTATTCACCATTCCAAGTCTCAGAAATCCTGAATATATTTAGGATATAGCATGAAAGATCCCTCTCTCTTTCTCTCATTTAACTTTGTATATTGAATTTTCTTTGTGAGTGAAGAGGAGATAGTGGGGTGAGGGTAATCAAGCCATTGAGCTAATCATGTCTGCTTAGAAGAAGCATTCTAATTCATGAAGCAGAAAGAAAAGGAACAGCCAAATGATATACTATAATATCTTAGGTTGTCTAAAGAACAAAAGAGATAATAAAAATGAAGTACTTAGCCTAGCCTTTGCTGTAATAGATACTTAACAAATGGTACTTTCCTATCTCTACTTTCCCTTTCCAAATACAATTTCCAAAATTTAAATAGAAGGAAAAAGTTTCAATGCTACTGGAAAAGTAAACAACAACAACAAAATAACATTTTTAACAAAGTTATGGTCTTGCTGAAGACCAAAAAGTAAGGAAAAAAATAAAAATTATATGGGATATTATTTTGTTTAATGAGGAAAATAAAACTGGTTGTAATTCAAAGGCACCAAAACTTGAGTAGGAATGATAAGTTTAAATAGTTCATGATAACTGAGTTAAGAGGGAACTAGACATTGTTGAATTTATGAAGTATGTGAGGGAGTGAAAGTATGTGGCTGGAATTAGATAAACCAGAGTGATTTACTTAATCTCCCTGAGTTTTAGCTTCCTCATCAAAAAAATAAGACTGCCAGCTTGTAAAGTCACTGTTAAATGAGACACTATTGATTAAAAACTAGGTAGCACATAGTAAATACTAACTAAATTAACTCCATTTCCCCTTGGGTAGGAAAACATTTTTTGTTTTGGAGACAGAGTCTCACTGTGTTACCCTGGGTAGCATGCTGTGGTGTCATAGCTCACAGCAACTTCAAACTTCTGGGCTCAAATGATCCTCTCATCTCAGCTTCCTGAGTAGCTGGTACTACAGACACTCACCACAAAATTTGGCTAGTTTTTCTATTTTTAGTAGAGACAGGGTCTCATTCTTGCTCAGGCTGGTCTCAAACTTCTGAGCTCCAGCAATCCACCCACCTCAGCCTCCCAGAGTGCTAGGAAGGAAAATACATTTTAAATAGGTTAAAGAAAAGATTAGTACGGTACCAGGGTAAGAGAGAGAGTATGTGGTCTATAAAAGATATTCTAGAAAATGGCACTGGATTACACAATTGTAAATAATCTATGAGAATAAAAACAGGTATTCAAAGAAACTCTCCAGTTGGTATTAACCTATGAATTATTTAGAAAGATAAACACTCCAAGTGAACGAAAACTTGTGGTGGACAACTATTCAAAGAGAAAAGAAATAAAGATATTTACATCTTCACTTCAACGGAATGACTCATAAAGGAGAGGGATATACCTAAGGCTGAGGGGAAAGGACACCAGGACATTAGATGCCCATGAGGATGCAAACCCATAATCACCCCAGGAATGTGAATGGACTTCAGACTAGGAATGCAAGAATAGGATAAAGAAAAGCTGTGCCTCAGGATAAAAGAAGAGAAAATTTAAGAACACCTTATTTCAATATTTATCCCTGCCAGGCATGTAGATATGTGCTGGTAATTAAATGAAGACCAAAGCAGACACAGTTGCCATGTTCATAGAGCTTTTAATTTAGTCGAGGGATGATAAATGCATAATTGCATAGATAAATCTATATAGCTCTAGATCAGAAAACTGCTAGGCCAGAGTGTTTCAAAATTCACAATATTTAGATTTCAAAGGTAATATATGGATATACAATATATTTAAAAAACACAAAATAGCATCCCATAATCAAGCACATTAAAATTTCTCCAACAAATTATATGAATAACTATACAAATGCTGTAAAACTATACATATTACTACAGTTTATGCTTAAGAAAATAAACGGAGACATGATGTGGAGAAAAGCATATTGCTTTTTATTTCTACATAGAGCCCTGGGTAGAGTTTCCTGCAGTCATAGTTCGCAGCAACCTCAAACCCTTGGGCTCACGCAATCCTCTTGCCTCACCCTCCTGAGTAGCTGGGACTATAGGAGAGTAGTTGGGACTACAGGTGTTGCCACAGTACCTAGAAATGGGGTCTTTCTCTTGCTCAAGCCAGTCTACCACTCCTGAGCTCAAGCAATCCACCTGCCTTGGCCTCCCAGAGTGCTAGGATTACAGGCATGAGCTGCTACACCTAGCCTATTTCTATTTTTTTTTAAATTTCAAACAAAAATACATTCGACTTGATTTTACTTGATTGTGCTATGCATTCCATAAATGCTTACAACATCTATTTGCATGAAAGTCTTAAAGACTTCATCAATGTCACCAGTATCATTGGTATCAGGTTGGAACAGAGTAAAACTGTGTGCACAAGGTGGAATATCTCACTGAGTAAAATTAAATGCCAAAGCATTTCTTTTTCTAAGAAGTTCAGGAAAGTGACTTGTGTCCAGAAGCAATAGAATTTTATAGATTCAGATTTTTCTAGCCTAGTTTTCTAGCACTGAGCTTGGGCTGCTAGAAATATGATTATCTGAACAATAATGCACAGGCCAATATAATAGCATACATCTTTCAAATATTTCAGATGCTGGCTTTCTCAATCACTGACATCTTCATTTGGTGAGTGCCCACAGTATTATATTCCAAGAAATAGACTCCTTACATCCTATCATGTTGGTGTTCCCATGAGTCATATTTACAGTAACACAGCACCAGTGCATCAGCTTTATAAATTTTTTCAGGAATCAAGTGTTTTTCAGATACTTTTACTTCAAATCCATCAATGCAATTTCAACTGCATCATGATCTACATAAACCGTGTCCCATCAGACTTGCTAAAACACTATGACATTCTTTAAATTTTGTGTAGATAACTTTCAAAATATTCTACTTACTTTCAATTTTCTATTTTTCTATTTGGGTATATTGTGTCTTATTCATGACCAACATAAATGTTAGTATTTATATTTCCTTCCTAATGGTCATGCTCATTTGATGAATAATGGTTGAGATATTTAGGTATCACCCTATGCATTTTTTGTTCTATTTGTCACTGTTTTTAAGTTACTAGGAAAAAAATTCAACAACCTTCCTTTCTCTATTCTTAAGTTTTACAGGGGGTGATCCCAACATCCTATTCTTCAGTTAACCTACTTCACAGATATGCCATATTGAAACATCTTACACTAACCCCACTTTCTGTGCTACTGACACTGATATTGACAAATTCTTCCTTTTCTTCTTCTCACTATTAACTACAGGCAGCATTTTACTCCTGTCATTTCTCAACAGAATTACATTAAAGTCAGAAAATAGCAAAAAAAAAAAAAAGCTACAACATATCCATGTTCTGCATGTAGGATGGGGTAGTGTACTGAAATACGATCAAATCAATGTTTTTCATAAATTCAGGTTAACAATTAAAGATGGTACCAACTTTAAGGAAACAAAACATAAGAGTGGTTTGGAATTCTGGGATGCAGCGGGATCTCTTACCAAACTATTAAAATGTGTAGGCTCAAATATATTATATATCATAGACTAAAATGATTTGCAGCTGCCATATGAGTCACCGTTTAGAATAACTGAAAAATCAAAGCTATTTAAAAATGATCATTAGGACCAGCAATGTGCAAAAGTCTAAATTTCTCAAAGGGGGAAAAGTATTGTGCAAATAAGAAGTTACAGAACAAATGAATTTTGAATGTCTGCTATTGACTACATTCTCAATCTCCTAAGGATCCATCCTCAAGTCCATATATGAGGTCAGATAATCAAGTTCATGAACTAATCCTAGAAAAAGTGTTACATACCTCTTTGCTGAATATCACTTTGATCACCTTCAAAGTACTCCCCTTGGAAAGCTATGCACTGATGCCAGTACCTAGTCTACCTTTTAAAGCAATTTCAGATCTTTTCTTCTGGGATGGCCATCAGACCTATCATTGTATAAGGTTTGACAAGTTTGAAAATTTGCTACCATGTGCTTACGTTGGCAGCACTGTACAAACAATTCAGTAAGGTTTCATAACCTTGGTAGATCAGTGTCTCACAGCTGTGTTTTTGTCAGTATGTGGTGGGGCCTTGCTGAGTGGCATTTGTTTTCGTTGTGTTTTTATCTTCTTTTTCCTGAACACTATTTCTATTAATATAATTTTAAGACACACAAAGACAGAATAGGAAAGCCATAGTTGGGCAATAGAAAGGTGAAAATGTCTGAAGTTATTAACTGACTTTATGCTTACTATGAGCCAATTCTGTGATGCATCTAATCAACCATTTAAAAAATTCAAATGGCATTAGTAGAGGTATAATATTTAAACCTTAAAAATCAATATCCCTATTACATGCTGCATTGATTAAACCATATCTGGAATATTGTTTCCATCACTGAAAAATATTTATTGTTGGCATCTTGACAAATCAATGTGCACTCAAAGAATATTAGCCAGGAAGATAAGGAAGGTCTCAGAACCACATGCCCTAAAACACTGCTGAAGTAATGCAGCATCTCAGGTCAGAAGAAAAAGAACTCACACAGGATGGTTGCCATAAAAACTGAAGCAGGATATCTGAAAAACAGTCATTTATTGTGGTCATTTCATAAGGCAGAACTAGAAAAATGAGCAAAAGTTACAGGGAGGCAGACTGTGGAATAACGACTTTGCAACACGGTAAATCCCTTGCCACTGCATGTACTCTAGAAGTGGATTTCTATTTAGGAAGAATAATATATTATGGATTCTGGCATTAGGTACCTGTTTGACTGTATCTCTAATTTTTCTTCAAAAGCAGAGGTACCATGATTCTTAATACTAAAATTTCCTGTCAGTTTAAAAGAAAACAGGTATACTGATAGTATGATAACAGAGGCAGAAAACAAAAGCTATGTATCAGTCAACATTACTGCAAATCATGAAAACAAAAGTTGTCCTAGGTCTATCTGTGTTGTTGGCCCATACTTTCTCCGTCTTACTCTCATGCTTCCGTCTGGAAGACCAGTTCCTAGCAATCTCTTCTGAGACTTTGGCCCTCTCTTTCCTGCACCTACCTCCTGGTGTCTGATACTCCCAGAAGCTACAGCTGAGGGCAGTAAGAGGGAGGAGCCATTTAATTTCCTCAATTAATCATCTGATCATTCTAACTTCTGGAGTCGCATTTGATAGTGCTTTTTTATATTAACTGTCAATTCTTCAATGAAATACTATATGTCATTTAAATCAATAAGAAAATTATGTTCTTGATATGCATCTGCTTCATCAAGCATATGCCAATATTTCTCTCAAATGCCACTCTAAAATTATTTCCCAAAGAACAAAAAGGTAGGATTTTTTTTTTATTTCTCTCCCTTTATTTATAAAGTTAGAAATTAATTTAGTAGAAATGGAAGTTAGATTTAGACTATGAATTAGACAAAGCAGTCCAGAATGAAAGTCACGAGAAACACCCATGCACATTATGGACACTGATTTGTAATAATTTTTAAATATTAGTTGCTAAAAAAGCATTGCAATCAATACTTGATTGTATCTGTCTTTTTTTCATAGTTTGCCTTCTGGTAAACAAGTATTGTAGGTGTTTCTTCTTTACTTAAAAACAAAAAAGCAAAAACTGCAATGCCAATTAGTTGGTAGTTTTAACATTGGATAATGATTTAAGAGTTTTCATAGGTGAGAAAGGCTGAGGTCATGATCATAAATGGCCTTTTTCTCTTTTACCATCTTAATCATATTTTGGTATGTAACTCTAACAAGGAGAAGATAAAGATGCAAACCCCATAGAAATCCAGACGAAAGCAGATCTATGGTGTCTTGACTACTGAGGTCCCCAAAGTGTTGTGTTGGTTATAAATTGGTGAGATGAGACATATAAAGGAAACAATGAATTTAGGTGCAATTTTCACCATTCACATCCCAAAAGATCTGCTTCTCTTATTTAAGCCAACAACAAAGAAAAATTCCATTGTCCTGCTACAAGCATCCAAAGTAACAGCTGCTTTCTAGATGAACAATAATTATGCTCCAAGAATTAAATAATGACAATCCTATGAAATGGCAGATAAGACAAGAGACCAAGTAACTGGAGATAGCTATAACTTGGCCAATATGAAATCTAAGTGCTAATATTTTTTATAACATTATGTATCAATAGTTCACTCTCAGAAAATCATAATGAGTTGTACTGGAATGCTGACTTACCAAACTAATTCTCCACAATAGCATAGATTGCATGCTTTTGATACATTTGATAAAACAGTACAGCTAATTCATCTTGCAGTTCCACTAAGCAGAAATATTTCTAGAACAAACACAGCAAAGAGAAATAAGTATGTCTGTTTGACAAAGGACCTGGAACAAATTTGAAGATTGAGATGAATCAAAGTGAAACTCATCATTTCGGCGACAGGTATGACTGTGCATACACTAGTTAAACCTCTAAAATTACCGGGGATTTGTTATGCCCTAGTGGGTTTTGTTAGTTTAGAATAGAGTCATCCACGGTATTTGTGCCAAAAATTTAAGAGATTTTTTTCCTAATACCAGCAATAGATAATTATGAAGAATTATAATCAAACCGTATTCTTTTTTTATTATGAATAATAAGAAAGCAAAAAAAGAAAAGAATATCTACAGTATTGTGCTCACAAATTAGTAAGACAGAAGCCTGCAGGCTTATTCTCTACACAGCTCCATAACAAGATGAGATTCCAGGCCTGACTTATGTATGTAAGTACCTTACACAATAGTACAGAATGTCTGGAACATTAGTCTCCTCTACTGGACTTTCCCACTTTACCCGTGGTCTTTCTTTTGTCTTCTCCAAGTCCTGAATGCTTCCAATACGTGGGAAACCTGTTCCTAAAGGATTTCAAGGTCAGAAATACATATCTGTTCACTGAAGCACACTACAGTGTCCTGAGAGCCCTTTATTGCCTTTTGGTTTCCTCCTGAAACTATTATCAAATATTCCTTCTATCTTAGACTCTTCAGCTTCAATTTCACTTCTGCTAATTTCATCCCAAGACATAAGCAGACCATGATCTACTGTTTTGAGCACAAGGTGTGCCAGAAGCTCATTTGATGTCTCTGTTCCTCGAGTGGGGACTGATTCACTGCCTGGCCTTGGGCTAGTTACTTAGCCTCCATTGCCCCACATGAACTTGAGTCTTAATAACCTACCTCACCAGGGGTTATGTGAATTCATTAATAAACTATCATTATCAGTCTTCATTACGCACCTGTGTGCAACCCAAAACAATTCCTCTTGTTCTAATTGAGCAGTATAGTGTATGGTTTTTTTCCTGTGGTTTTATTTTTTATGTGTGGGAAGGGACCATTGTGTGTTCTCTCTACCTCTGCTCAAGAAAGCTATTAGAAACTGACCACTTTATCTGGGTAATTTGGCTTAGTGGAATTTTTTAAGTCATATGGCAACCTAGATGTTGATGCTGAGAAATTAAAATGATGATTATTAGTCTGGGTTCCCATCCATTGCAAAGTGACAGGTTCATTTTTCTCTCTTCAAAACTGCCAGCTAGCTGGCCCCTTTGCTTCTCAAAGCAGCAAAGTTTTAAAGAAGTGAGGAACATTACCCACGCCACTGTGCAATAACTCTAATAAACTGCACCTGTGGATGGCTCTCTGGTTTATTTATATACTGTATCACAGGTCATTAACAGAAAATAACCCACTGAGATACAACATTCTTGTTTACAGTGAGGTTCTGGTGGTGACAGCAGGAATATAAAACACAAAATCAACAGGGAACACTGAACTAATAAAAAGACAAGGGTCTATAAAGCATAGAAAAAAACAAAGCCAACTGTGCAGGCAAAAATAAAATAAAATAAACTTCCATCATAAAACAATCAAAAGCTATGGTATATTTATAGAGACTGGGGAACCCAAAGACCCACTGAGCTGGAATATTTATGGGTGTCAGATTGAAAGTCAAGAAATCTGTGTGCTGTCAGGAGTGAAAGCTTGATCAGTAGGATATGCCCTTAGAAAAACAGATTTCTTTCCTTTTTCCTTCAGTTGTCCTTAGCAACCTTTCCAGCCAATAAGTTTTAAGATATCTCGACTATTTGGTTCTGAAATTAATCCTTCCCAAGGGTAATGTATATTGAGTTTGGAAAATGCTTAATAAGAAATGCTCATGCTAAAAAATAAAAATTGTGATCACTCTGTTCCTATTGTATCGCTTCTCTGCCTTCTATGTGAAAAACAACGGCATCTTTTATTATAGGCAGCTGATCACTACGAAGTAGTATAAATTTAAGTCTCAATGATTTGAGACCATTTTCCTTAATAAACCTTCCCAATTTCTGAATTACAGTGTTCGAAACACTATATTTTAATAACATCACATATATATTAACTTTACATCACTCTACCACTCATCTTATTAATGCTAACAATTTTAAGATGAATAGTGCAAAGTTCACAACATATGTTATTACAATAAATGTTTAGATGATACAGGAAGAAAGAAGAAGGAAGGAAGAGAAGGAAGGGAGAAAAGATGAGGGAAGGAGGGAGGGAGGGAAGAAGAGAGACAGGGAGGGAAGAGAAGAGGAAGCAGGTAGCCAAGTGACTCTGACATCAAGCATTTTACTTCTCAATACGTCCTAAAACCAGCTTTAGCCATGCTCTTTCAGTTTGGATACAGTGGCAGTGATACAAGCCCTGTTTGCTTATAATCACATTATCTAGTGAGTTGCCGCATGACAATTTTTTTTCTTCATTAATATATAATAATTTACAAACTGGGGGGGGGGTACTTGTGAGTGTTTTTTATGTGCATAGAATGTGTAATGATCAAGCCAGGGTATTTGAGGTATCCATCACTTTGAATATGTATTATTTTTAGGTACTGGTATGAAGTCCTCTAGTGACTTAGAAATAAACATAGTATTGTTGATTGTCATAGACACCCTAGTCTGCCATGAAATACTAGAAGGTCTATGTAACTGCCTGTTTGTACTATAACTAACCTCTCTTCATTCTCCCTCACCTCCGTCCCATACACAAACACATAATTCCCAGGTAATGACATCTATCATCCGATTCCCTATGCCCATGAGATCAACTATTCTAACTCTCACATGTTAGTGAGAAGATGCAAAATTTGTCTTCTTGTGTCTGGCTCATTTCAGTTAACATAATGACCCTCTAGTTCCATTCATGTTGCTACAAATACATGATTTTACTCTTTTTTATAGCCAAATAATGAATAAGTTAATAACATATCTTTGCTCTTGTGAAGTTATGTTATTATCTATCTCTCCTTGATACACTGATTTCTTTTCAGTGTATCAGTGATTGCTGGGTCATATGTAGTCCTATTTTTAGTTTTTTGAGAAATTTCAATGCTGTCTTCCATAGTGGTTGTTCTAAATTTACATTACCACCAATAGCGTATAAAAGATATCTTTTCTTGCTGCATCCTTGCCCAGAGAAAAGGTATCTTTTTAAACAATAGTCATTCTAAGTGGAATGAGTCATTCTAACACATTGTGGTTTTGCTTTGCATTTCTGTGATGATTATGACCTAGGAACATTTTCATAACCTGTTCACCATTTATTTGTCTTCTTATGACACATCTCTCTTTATGTCAATGTCCACTTTTTGAAACAGGATTGTTTAGGTTTCTTTTTGCTATTGAGTTGTTTGAGTTCCTCATATATGCTGGTTGTTAGTCTCCTGCTGGATGAATAATGTACGAAAATTTTCTTGCATTTTGTAGGCTGTCTTTTCACTCCATTGATTGATTCTTTTGCTGTGTAGAAGACTATTTAGTTTAGTGTAGTTCTATGTGTCAATTTTTGTTTTAGTTTCCTGCGTTTTTGAGGTCAGCCATAAAGTCTTTGACTAGACCAATGTCCTGTAAGGTTTTCTCCATTTTCTTCTAGTAGTTTTATAGTATCTGGTCTTACATCTAAGTCTTCAAATCTTCTTAAGTTCACTTCTATATATGGTAAGGTATAGGGGTCGGTCTAGTTGCGTTCCTGTTCGTGTGCTTATCCAGCTTTCCCACCAGCATTTATTATTCTTTCCCCAGTGTATATTTTGGCACCTTTAGGAAAGATCATTTGACTGGAAATATGTGGGTTTATTTCTGGGTTCTCTATTCTTTTCCATTGACCTTTGTGTCTTATTTTCTTATGAATTCCATGCAGATTTTTTTTTTTTTTTTTTTTTTTTTACCATAGCCTTGTAATGTGTTTTGAAATCAGGTAGTGTGATACTTCTAGCTTTGTTCTTTTTGCTCAGAATTGCTATGAATATTCAGGCTGTTTTTGTTGTTGTTGTTGTTGTTTGGTTTTGTATGAATTTTTAGAATTGCTTTTTGTATTTTTGTGAAAAATGGGATTGATATTTTGATAAGGATTGCATTGAATTTGTAGATTGTGTTTGACCACCCACACATGGTCAATTTAATGATGTTAATTTTTCTAGTCCATAAGTATGTCTTTCCATTTGGTTGTGTCCTCTTTAATTTCTTTCCTGAGTGTTTTGTAGTTTCCTAATATAGGTCTTTTACCTACTTGGTTAAATATATTCCTAGTTTTTTTTTTTTGTATTGTTATTCTTTTTTTTTTTTTTACCTATTGTAAATGGAATTTTCTTCCTGATTTCTTTTTCAGCTATTTTATGATTGGTATGTAGAAATGCTAGTGATTTTGAATATTGATTTTATATCCTGAAACTTTACTGAGTTTATTGATTTTAAGAGTTTTTTGATGGAGTCTTTTGATTTTTCTAGGAATACAATCATGTCATCAGCTTTGACTTCCTCTTTTCCAATTTGAATGAATTTTATTTCTTTTTCTTACCTGATGCTATGGCCAGGATTCCCAGTACTATGTTGACTAGGCATAGTGAGAATGGGTATCCTTGTCTTGTTCCAGTTCTTAGAGGAAAGGCTTTTGACTTTTCTCACTCAGTATGATTTAGCTATCAGTGTAACATATAAGGCTTTTATTATTTTAGGTATGATCCTTCTATTCTTAGTTTATTTAAGGTTTTTATCATGAGGGATGCTAAATTTTTTCAAATATTTTTTCAGAATCTATTAATATGACTCTATAGTTTTTGTCCTTAATTCTGAGGATGTGATATATCAATTTGTTAATTTGTCTATGTTGGTCTACCCTTGCAAACTTGAAATAAAACCTGTTTGATCATAGTATCTTATTATATTATGTGTGTATGTGCGTGTGTGTGTGTGTGTGTGTACTGTTCAGTTAGGTTTGCTAGTTTTGTAGAGGATTTTTTTGTCTATGTTTATTGAGATTATTGGCCTGTAGTTTTCTTTTTCATTGTGTCCTTTTCTGGTTTTGGTATCAGGGTAATGTTGGCCTTAGAATGAGTTAGGGAGCATTTCCTTCTCTCCAGTTTTAAGAAATAGATTGAGGAGGATTGGTGTTAGTTTTTCTTTATACATTTAGTAGAATTTGGCAATGAGTCTATCTACTCTTGGGCTTCTCTTTGTTTGGTGACTTTGTCTTATTCAATCTCATTACTTATTATGAATAATGAGACTATTAAAGTTTTCTATTTCCTTTTTATTCAGTCTTAGCAGGTTAACCCCTTGTGGTTTACATTGAGCATTCTGCCATAGGGATGTAGACTACTGAAGTTCTCGTACTTACCCTTTCCCCCAGTAGCAGATTTCTCTGGTCTCTCAGCTGATCTTCCCAAGCTGAACACCTACTTGCATATCCTTCTGTGCCTCAGGTTTTCCTGTGACTTTTCTGTTGGACTCTAGTGTTTTCTCCAAAATGTTATATTCAAAGTGTGACTACCTATTTGTGACTTTAATTCTTCTTTCTGGAGAGGTCAAGTGTCCCCTATATCTAGTTAGACATCTTGAACTGCTCTCCCTGCATAACAATTCTTAATCATCTCCATGACACACCCTGAAGGTAGTCTTATTGCTTCTATCCTTCTAAATTTTTGCCATGTCTTAGTCCATTTTGCGCTATTTAGTCTATAATGGAGTACCTGAAACTGGGTGATTGATGAAGAAGACAGATTTGTTTCTTACAGCTATGGGGGCTGGGAGGTATAAGATCAAGAGGCACACATACAGTGAAGGTTTTCATGCTGTGTCATTCCACGGTGAAGGTGCAAGAGACAAAAAACAAAAGAGATAAGAGATGAAACATGGCGTCTGAAGACTTTCTATAACCCACATTAATCCATTAATGAGAGTGGAGCCCTCTTGACCTAAATACTTCTCATACTGTTATACAGGAAACTAAGTTCAACACATACTTTCTGGGGGACATATTCAAGCCATAGCATATTTCTTCAACACAAGTCTCCAGTTACTTAAAAAATATTTATTTTTATTGCCTGCATGAAATAAAAACAAAAAGAATAAAATGAGTCCCAGGGACTTGCCATTTATATAGAAACTTATTCCGTGACGGCAGGGACTTGTTTGTTCCCTTCTGTATCTACTGCACAAGGCACATGGCAAATGGTCAATAAATACTTTTTAAATGAGGTAATAAACTAACGAGTAAATAAAATGGAGATGTAAAATGGCATTAGAAGAATATAAATCTAAGCACAGAAAGATTTGGGTGTATGAAGAATCTAGATTAGTATCTGTCACATATAATTGCTCAATAAATAGAGGTTGTTCTTTTTTTTTAAGTGGAAACTAGTATCATTAGAAAAATATTTGTGTAGGAATTAGCAAAGTTTCTGGATCAACGGAGAAGTTTGGGTTAGAATGTATAAAGATTAGAAAAGAAAGCAATCATAGCAAAGAAAAATCATGAGAAAAAAATGTACAGTATCCTATGCGGGCAAGTTGGCTGACATCTATAAAGTGATCATTGATCAGCCTATCTCCAACATGGGAAGCTTTTATAAAATGCTATTTTTCAAAAGATATAGAATCTTTGGCTAATAAAATCCAGAGATACTGAAAATAGGCCAATTCTTACAAGTTTATTAATTATTCACATGTACCTTTGAATCTTAATTAACCAAAATTTGCCATAGATTTGTAAGATTAGAAGGGGTACTTTGTGATGGTTTGTGATAATCTTTCCTTCATAGTTAGTATGGAGAGTAGTAAACCTATTAAACAAAAGAAGAATAGAAATCTAACTTCAATATCCTAGGGTATAGGTTCCACGAAGCTGTTTGCCATTAGTAATTATAGTAGCAATGACAACATAGGGTTGGAAAAATAAGTTTCCTTCTCCCTTCTGTCTTAGTATTTGTGATGGTACAACAAAATGCCTGAGACTGGGTAAATTACAAAGAACAGAAATTTACTTTTTCTCAGCTCTGGAGGCTGAGATGTTGGATCAAGGCACCAGAGGTTGTATGCTGAGGACTGTTCTCTATTTCCAAGATGGTGCCCTATTCTGTGTCTTTCAGAGAGGAAGAATCCTTTGAAGCTTCTGTCTTCACATAGCAAAGGGCAGAAGAGCAACAGAGCTGAAGAGCAACTCTATATAAGGCCTCTTTTATAAGGTTCTTAATCCTATTATGAAGGAGGAAACTTCATGGCCTAATTAACTCTTAAAGATCCTACTTATAAATACCATCACATTGGAAACACCTGTATTTTAAGGGGACACATTCAAATAATAACCCTTTCTGAGCATTCACCTGAAATCCCTGTAACAAAAGGTGAACTAACAAGAAAAAAAAAGAAGTTACTAAGGGAAATAGTAACACTCAAAGGAGTGACTTAGAACTCCAGCTTTCCTAGCATCTTCAACAAAGAACAATAACTACTTAAAGAAGTAACAAGACAGAAAAAAGGAAACTTGTGTCTCTTGGAACAGCAAATTGTGGGACAATAAATACACTGAAAACTCATGGTAGATAAAAGATAGTAAATTTTTTTTTTCTTGTAGTTTTTGGCTGGGGCCGGGTTTGTACCCACCACCTCCGGTATATGACGCCAGCGCCCTACTCCTTGAGCCACAGGCACCACCCAGTAAATTTTTTTAATGTAGATTTCTCTAGTATCATCTCCAGGTTGATAACTTCTGTCCTTCCCAGTATAAAGGGAGGAGAGGCCACTTTGTAAATTTATGTCCCACTTTCAGACAAATAGAGCAGAGCAGAGAGCTTTTCTTGTAACTGCTTTTTCTCAATTGACTTCATCTCAAAAAGAAAAAAAAAACAACCTTATGTCAAAGTGGCATATTTTTCTATCCTTCAACAGTAACTGGCAAATTGCAAGCACTCAATATGCTCAATGTATTTGAATAAATAAAGGAGTAACCAGTTTAAACTGCTTTCCTTTATATAGGCAGAAGTTGAAGCCCAGAGAGCTTATGTGGCTTGCGAAGAACCACCAAGCTTGTTAGTGGCAGTGTTAGGCCAACTGTTCTGATTCTTGGCCCCGTCTTGGTCTGTATCGCTCTGTTTATTCTAGTTTATAGTGACGCCATTAAAGGAACTGGACTCACTAGCAGCTGCTCTCCAAATATGTTCCTGATTTGAGTCTTTAGCCATGAGACATACATCTCTATTCTTGTTGCTAGTGAGAGATGAACTGGCATTCGTGGGCTGGTTTCTGAGGAGGAAATCATTTTGAGTTGAAACACAGCCAGACTGAGGAAGTCCTGCTGAGTCTGAAGGAAGTTCACTCATCCTTTGCAAATGCTCTGGAAGGAAGAAAAAAAATAATTCTTGTCTTTGCAGCGCTAGCTGGCAAACATTGGGCAACAATCCGCTGGATTATTTCTTATGCACCTGTATGTAAATAATCGAAATGGAACTGATTAACATTTAAATTCTAACTTACTGAAGTATCCAAGGGGAAATTGATTAGATTGACTTGATTTGGTGCCAATATGGTAAATGCCTTAATGTTTTAAACAAATTGAGGCAGCAATCTCCAATGATTTTGAAACATCTCACTTTTTAAAAATTTTTACTTTGAAACCTGGAGAAAGTACCTTATTTTAAATAGTTTGTTTTCCTTCTCCTTAGTATCAAATAAATGTTAACGTTTATTTTCATAATCATGGAGATACCAGTGATGGGTCACCATTGTGTTCCTCTAGCGGATTATGTCTAACCCAAATGGCTTTTTTTGTTGTTTGAAAAAAAACCAAATGCCTTTGGGGTTCAATATGCTTGGAAAATATGTAAATGAAGGCTTTCTTCTGTCAATCTGGGAGTGACAATTCAGTAAGCCCTTCATCCACATCATCTGTAGCATAATAGCATTTTAATTTAGAGTCAACCTTTTTGCTTAGCTCATATGTATCTTGTGCATTTTAAGAGAAACTATTTACAGAGGAGTAGAAAAGTCCCTGGAGATGCAACATCTCATTTTCAATTCTGTTGGCAGGAATACTAATTACATTATCACATATTCAGCAGCATTCAGCAAAGTTATTTATTCATTCATCCTTAAGACCTGGGATGCCTACCAGGTCAGTTTCAATAAGCGGTGTCTTGAGAATCTCTGCTGATGGCACACACAGATAATTAGGTGTAGAGTTGTTAGGAAAAAAATCTCACCCTAAAAAGCTCAGCCTTGGAGATTTGCCTGCTTTCTCATTCTTTGAGTGAGAGAGAAAATCCAGTAGTTGCTAGAAATGAGGAAACATTTATCACCCAAATCTCTCACCCCCACAGGTTCAGTTTCTTAATTGGAGTTTGTTTATTAGTTCTTAGAATTCTAAGTGAAGTTGCTGACAGTTAATACTGAAATCTGGGTGAATAGTCTCCTAAGAAGGTTATCCTCAATATTATGAAAATATTCTGAATTTATATTTGGGACAGTTTGCTCTTCAGATGATTTTGAAAATGAATGTTCCTGATTAATGTCACAAACCTTTATTTTTTTAAATCTCCAATAATCATTAGTTAACAATAATAATTTAAACTACATGCTATCTTCTGGTAATCTTACAACATAGAGTAAAGATACTGATATCTATAATAAAATGTGCATATTTGCTTTCTTCTAGATTCTTTAACATATTATCTTTCTGGAATTATATTATTCTTTAACATGTTTTATTATATTATAACAAAATGTGCACATATTTGCTTTCTTCTAGTTTCTTAAACATGAAGAAAGCAAATTTTATGCACATTTTATTATAGATATCAGATTATCGTTGTAGCATTAACTCAGGGTGTTGAGAAAATGAGCACATGACAATGACTAGACCTCAGAAGAAGATAGCTCTGTAACAAACAACACTATCTGAGAAATTGCCCAATTTCACGAAGCAAATGGTAGCTTTGCTATTATGCCCGGATTGTAGCAAAACTGCCTTCTGATCCCTGTCACTCAAAACATAGAAAAAAAGTAAACCACAAACTGTAAAGCATACTCCTGGTGGGGACATTAGAGCTTTCTTTTCTCTCAAGTGTGGATTTTCTTGAAGAATTTGTGAGTAACCTTGGACTAAGCTGCAACACTGGGCTAGATCCTGTCCTACCCCATGCCCAAACACCCCTTTCTTTAACATAGGAAAATTCTACCTTCCCTTCCTACTATGGGGCCTAATGGAAATTCAGATATAGAAAAGGAGTTTCATTTTGAAGTTGTTTCTACACATTCAATGTCAAAAGACAACTAGAAACACAGTAAGAAATCTGACTTTTTGTACAACTTTAATGTCACTTTCCCCTAGGAATAGAAGATAAAAATGGGTAAGTAGAATTGGCCCACTGTGGAGAATTTTTGAGACCTAAATGCCACTGAAAATGGTAACATTTTAAATCGATTCCTTAGAGAGTTAGCATTCTTAATAAAGATCCCAGAAAGCCAAAGCTTTCTTGGTAACAGTAAATGATAGTAGAAAGAGTTTCCATTTTCTTAGTTCCCTTTCCTGATCATTTTCTTTCTTTGGGGTCCAACATTCAGTCTTCTTAATATTGTAAGTAAAAAGGCCAGAGAGATTTTAATTGCTCAAAGAATATTTTCAACTTCTCCTTATAAATATTCCTAATTTGTATAATGGCTTCCTTTTCTGCCTTCCTCTGGTACCTCTTGTGGGATGAGGAAGCTGTATTCGCCCAAGTGGCTGAAGCCAGGAAGATGTTTAATGTAGTTTGACTGTTCAGACTCCATCAGGAAGTTTTTGATCAATAAGGTGAAATGGAATCTCTTCTCAATCCTGCAGTGAGGCCTAAACCATAAAAATAGAAATAGAACAAAACTTTCAGTAGGAGAGAGAAAGGCACAGGGCCGCACATCCAGGCAAGCCTTTCCTGGGATAGTAGGCATGGGTCCAAATTGTAGAGTTTATTTAGAAGAAACAAAACTTTCTTTAGCAAATCCCAAAGTGCTTGATATGTAAAATCAACTTTCACTGACTGCAAATGGGTTTCAAAAATATGCAAATACCATACATGATACTAAGAGGCCAAAGCAATGCCTGAGCACAGACCTATGTGGGGAAGAAATGCTTTTGAGATGGGGGAATAAAGAGCAGAACTTAGATATTGTAAAACTAGGTGATAGCCAGACTAAACTCATGTGAGATCACCCTTTGGGGCCAAGTTATCTAATGGTTTTCTTTCATTCCTTAGGAATGATATAAAAGTAAATATATCTAAGCCAGGCCTGATGGCTCACACCTGTAATCCTAGCAATCTGGGAAGCCGAGGCAGGTGGGTTGCCTGAGCTCACAGGTTCGAGACCACCCTGAGCCAGAGCAAGACCTCGTCTCTAAAAATAGCCAGGAGTTGGTGCCAGGCACATGTTGTCCCACCTACTTGGGAGGCTGAGGTTAGAGACTCATGTGAGGGCTTGGTGCCCATAGCACAGTGTTTACAGTGCTAGCCACATATACCAAAGTTGGTGGGTTTGAACATGGCCTGGGCCAGCTAACCAGCAATGACAACTGCAACCAAAAAAAAAAAAAAAAAAAAATTGCCAGGCATTATGGTGGGCACCTGTAGTCCCAGCTACTCGAGAAGCTGAGGCAAGAGGATCAGGAGTTTGAGGTTGCTGTGAGCTATGACACCACAGAACCCTACCCAGGGCGATAAAGTAAGACTCTTTCTAAAAAAAAAAAAAAAGTAAATATATCTTTTGTAATCTGTTGTGCATGATTATGCTTGACATAAAAGTGTTTATGACATTCAATCTATAATGTGGATTAAGTTATGCCAATGAATCATTTTACTATTTGCATGAAATCCTGTATAGCTATCTGAACTGGTAGGGACCCCTGATTATTGCTGTGAAGATCTTGGTGCAAGAATTTTGCAAAAAAAGAAAATAACTCACCAGCTTTAGGGCCATGTATTAGATTTCTCTACCTCGTAAATGATTACATTCAGAAAGATTTCTGGGATCCATGTAAAATTGCATTGTTTCCTGCAATAATACTTTAGGATATCTGTTGGTCTTTTGAATTCTTTACTTAATTTAAACATGTTTTCTAAACTCCCTTGGAACATAACTATTTAGTTAAGATATGACACGTGTATTGGTGTGTGTGTTTATTTGTATACCTATGAGTGTGTGTGTGAGAGAGAGAGATCATATTATCATCAGGCAAATGAGTTCTGTAGATACTGGTCCAGGAAAAGTTTAGAAAAGAAGATCCCACCCACATTTTTGATTTGTTGTTTTGTTTTGTTGTTATATTGCTTTGGTAGAATGTGTATAGAAAGGGGATCTACATCTAATATGGTCTGTGAGTTAAGAGTTTTTCAATGTCATCAAATTGTGCCTGCTTTACTAGCCAATTTCTGTACCTCATACAGTTCAGTGTGTGAGGTTGAAGCAATATCAAAGCCGAGTAGGGTCTTCCATGGAATTTAGGTTTCAGTCACCCACAGAGTTAATATTAAACCCTCTCTCAGCAAGTGCAACTCAATCAGTTTTTCTTTCCCTGTAACACTAGATCACCATTTCCTTGGCCAAGCATGAGATGAAATAATTTCTACTCACCTTTAAGAGCCATGTTTAATAGAAATGTATATCTTTCATCATAAAAAGCCCATTTATAACAGTGAAAACCTTCCATTAGGAGGGAGCTGTGAGGATTGTGTTCTCATGGAACAGTCACATGGGGACATTTCTTCATCAGGTCATTACCAGGTAAAATGTGGGTAATTATAAAATTGATCGTTGCGTGTGTGAGTGTGTGCATGTGTGTGTGTGTGAGAGAGAGTGTCTGTGTGTGTGTGAGTGTGAGTGTGTTGCCTTCAGCTAAGCACAATCAGTCAGTACACTGTATGAATACAACTTACTTCAAAGCGCACTCTTTTACAGACTATTTTTCAATCTGGTATCTGTTTCTTAACCACACACATGTTGCCTAATGTTTATTCAAATCTATCAGTTGAAGAATATTCTTTAACCTTCTTCCTGTGGTAGCCCCCACTGTTCCACCTGCTGAGACTCAAACACGCACTGTATGTCTTCAGAATATCTTTGTTGTTGCTGCAGTTAGATGTTCCCTCGGGGACCCCAGGAATAGCAGCAACCCAGGAAACCCCATCAGTGTTATAGCTACCTGTCTGAGTGTTGGTTAATCTTCTAGAACTTGAAGCTGAAGTGGAGGGAGTAGGTGGGAACACACCTGAAAGTTTAATTTGGAAGAGATCAGGACTTGTTTTTCTCTTGGCTTACTGCACCTTTTTAAACATTCCTACTCCTCCAAATAAGATCTTCACAACACTACAGTCAGAGAACACTTTCTGGCTTTTTAAGAGGTTCTTGCTATAAAAAAAATAAAAGCCGGCAGGCTTGAATCCACTCGATTTGTCTAAAAACAATTACAGTAGCTTTTATCTAAGCAAAAAAATTTTAAATGTCCATTACATCTTATCATTAGTAGCCTTGATGGTAATGTAGTGTAAGCTAGAGCTTCTAAATAGGAAAGAGTTCTTTTTCTAAATAGGCCCTTGTGGGGAAATTGTCCCTTCAAAACTGATGACTGATAGAATTCAGTGAACTTGAGCTTAATATGAATGTTCTGGCTTCTTTGTGGTATAATCTGATCATGTGTATTGCAGGACTTCCGACAGTTATGGTAAGAGATGTCACTCATTTATATTAAAAAATGAAAATGGTAATTTTTCATTTTTACTTTTTTCTAGGCGATTGCAAAACTAACAGCCACATCTGCATTTGACATGAATGATGATTATATGAAGAATAGTCTGTAAGACTCAATAACCTTTAGAAGTTAATACACTTTAAATGATATGCAAATAAAGAATGAAGACTGTCTATACATTCTAACAGGAATAGTGCAGGAAACAAGCATGAAATGGATGAGTTAATCCTTAAGATATTTTCTTTCTCTGGTTTAAAATGAAGGAGGAAGAGAAGGTTGGTGGGGGGCAGGGTGGTGGGTGGAGGAGGAGGGAAGAAAGGAAGAGGAAGAGAAGGACTTGCTTAAAAACAGTATTTAAATTTGATTTAAATAACACTAGAGTTTTGTGATAAAATGGAGATATATTCATGCTTTTTGAATTTGAAAAAGAGCAGCAAGTTAATAAGGAAAATGTATTACCCTAAGGGAAACTTTTATCAGAAAGTAATCTTAGTTTTAATACAGCCAGTATACAATGCAGTGAAAAGAACACAGAGGCTGGAATCAGAGGAACCAGATTGCAATTCTAATTTTGCTTGACATTAAGCAACTCGCTTTGCTACTGGCTCTTTGTTTTCTAACTCATTAAATGTATCACCAACTTTCTCACAGAGTTTCGTTGTGCTTAAAGTAGAAGGTGTTTATCCAAGTATTCCACCAATTATTCTTTTTCAGTACATCCCACTTAATGGAGTAGAAATGAGATTGACCCCCTACTCCACCACTGTCAGGAGGTGCAATGCAGTGTAAATTCCTACCTGTCTGGGCCCTTGAAAAGAGGAGAGTGGCGTCCTAGATGGTGAGTGTGGTTTATTACAGTTCAGAGCCCTGGTTACAAAAGATAGAAACCACAGGCCAGTAGTTCTTTCTACCAATTCTCCCAGCGACTGGTAAATGTCTAGTACTAAATTATTTTCTATAAAGGCTCCTGGTGGCCTGAAAGAGTTAATATAGATTCCTGAACCACCTAGTGACAGCCAGAGAATTGTGATATTTGGTTGACTATGACAAAGAATCTAATCTCCCCTCATTTGTAGTGCCAAAGCTGTCAAGCCCCAAGCACCAGAAGCCTATCACCAAATATTAATTTACCTGTTGTGTGCATCTAATAACTGTCAGCTCTGAATCCCGTAACATTTTTGGTGGCCTTCCCACTGACAAGCTCTTTGATTAAGAAAATAGTCAGCCAGAGAGCCAGCGGGTCCCTAATGTGGCCACCTCAGTTTAGTCTCCTTATTATGCTGGAATATTTTTCCCTAAATTAGATTTCCTGTCTTCATCGTGGCAGTTTACATGAATTTAATACATTACAAAATGTGCAATCCCCTTGAGATGCTGTGATAGATTGTGGTATTTGAAACCCATATTTCCATGGGAAATAAAAGCCTAGGCCATGGCCAAATATTTTATCAGCTTAGCATTATCTTGAGATAATGGTGCTATTAATGCTTGTCACCCTCATCTGGTTCCCAGAGCTTGTGTTCGCTCTTTCTTTGCTTCTGAACAAGGTGCTGAAAGTTTTAGAGCTTTAAGCTTCTTTAACAATAGCTGGCCTAGATAGGTACCCTTTGTTCTATGGTGCTGTATCTATAATGGGCCCTCTGTTACTATCCCCTCAACAATGCAGAATCTGATGACCAATTATGCTACCTGGGATCTGACTTGTATATGTTGCAGCTGGGCTGTGATGGGCTGGTGATGTCATGTCTAGGGATGACAGGACAGCTGTGAGTTCTTACTGCAGGGCGGCTCGAAGAAGGGACATGGTGAGAGAAAAAGGCAGAACAGAAAACCCAAGGACTTAGCAAAGTGAAATCTAAAACCCCTAGATCATCAAATTGGCAGCTAGGAAATATCAGGCGTTCCCAGATTAAACAGAAATGGGCGACTACAGGCAAGTCTTTCATTGGTGTATTCATCTCCATTCAACTTCATGGAGAATAGAAAAATCAGGAATTTTAGCAACACATTTAGTTTTGTTGGCTCCATCTTCACTGTATTTTAATTGTTTGTCCATGACTTGAGCTCCTAGATGAGGAAAGTAGTTTTTGACTTGCGAATTACATTAGTCTGTTGTCTTATCCCACATTTTCCCAATATAAAACTTGTGTCTGGGCAAAGGGTACATTGTTCCCTTAAGGATTTAGAAAGTTATTTCTCTGTACACATCTCTGCTTTGCCCTGGATTCTAAATTCCAGTGCCTTACTAGTCACCAGCTAACTTCTATTGGCAGGCTGTGCTCTACGTAGTGACTGACAACCCAAAATTGACTTTCTATTTTTGGTACTATTCCAGCCATGGTCTTAAACAGTAACTTCACATGCATATTCATAGCCGTACTCGAGGGGCCGAGAGAACGTTCTACTAGAGCTGAGCTTTCGCTTGATGCTCTGACAGAAGAAAGGCACAAAAGAGCAGAAATCAAAAAGACATTCAATTCATAAGCAGAGACCTAGAGATTGTTTTTAGAACCTGTATGTAAAAGTTGAACCTTAATTATGTGCCAAAATATAACTTTAGAAACATAGAAACTGGTCTTAATCAAATGTCATCAGAATTTGAAAAGGATCGAATTAAAATATGTCTTATAACTACAAAGAGTCATCGATATTCCTCTCATGTGTTCTGAATAGTGTCAAGCAATTCAAGCTAGAATCCTACTTTTACTTTCCGAGAAAATTTGCTCACAAATATTAGAATGTGTACTAGTTGTACAATGTGCATCAGTTCAAGGGAGCTACTTTACAGAAAGAAGGCAACAACATCTGTGCCTCCTTGTTCTTGGTAAGAATTTATTTTTCTTGGATTTGTAAGTAGGGAAGAAGAAAAATACAATGGTAACACATTCCAGTCGGCTTTAGCACTCAGGTTAGGTACTGGAAGTTTCTATGAAGGGATGATACCCTGTGTCAGGAACATGTCACATTCTTCTGATAAGGATTTAGCTGTGACATAATGCAGGTTGCAGGTTAGTTCTTTGAAAAATAGACCCTGAAGCAGAGATTTGCATGGAAGATGTTTACTTCCAGACAAATTTGTCAGACAAATAGAGGGTTGACATAGAGAGGAAAGCCGGGAAGGCTTGACCTGGAAGGTCCTAGTTTTAGCCAATACTGTTGATATCTCTGAAGCTGAGATATTATTCAAAGCAATCCTGAAATTGGCAAGAGGCGAGGCCTTTGTACCCCCACGTGGTCCAGTCACCAGATGTGGACTGCCCTGAGAAAGGGCATCTCCTTAGGTAAGGATGCTCTCTTTAGCCTATGACAGGTTCCTGAGAGGGACACAAGTGACACTCTCAGTCACCAACACTCCCCAGTCTTGGCAGCACATCACAGCATCTATTATAACAAGAGTGCATAATGAGAAGGCAGCACAGTAGATTTGGGGGAATATAAGCTGGAACACAAATAGACCTAGGTTTAAACACTGGGTCAGACAAAGGCAAATTATGACAACCGTGGCCAAATTATTTAACAACTAAAAGTCTTTGCTTCTTCATCTGAGAACTGTGGGGGTGGGGATCTCTCTCGAGATTACAATTATTCAGATAATATACGTAATGTGCTAGCACTGTGCCTGCCACATATTAGATGTGCAATAAGTGTTGAGTCTATGCTCTTCACCACTCCTTTCATATCAAGAAAAGAATCAAATAGTGTTTACTGAGCATCTACTACTTGCTGTTCTCTATGATAATAACATCAAAGGATAAAAATAAATATAAAACATGGTCTCTATCCGAAAGAGAACTTCTCACCCAGTCAGAACAAACAAGACTGATAGACACAAGACAACTGCAAATAATAACATTAGAAAATCAATGAATATATAATCAAATGTTTGGTTATAGGAACAGATCAACAACAGTCATACTAATCAGGCAACAAATAAACAAAAAAGTTTCATGGAAGATGTGATGATTGAGCAGAAGTAAAGGATTATTGGCAGAAGTAAAGGATTCTGAATAAGGGAATCCTTATAGAGACAGATGAGGAAGACAGGGCTTTCTCTGATGTGAGTGGAACTCAAGTAGGTGGAATTTTGAATAGTGATTCATAAACACTGTCACCCTAACAGTTCAACCTAATCCCTCTAGAGCAGTTACAGAGCTGACTCCATTTAACCTATTCAAATAACATTAGACTTCTGAAAACAGATTCCATGTGAGGAAAAGATGAGCCAACGCTTATTTCTCTGGATACACATTGATCTGGAATTCTGCTGACCTTCACATTACACCTTAACTCCCCACACCCATTAGAAAAGTCACATCCCACTAAAACTGGCTGATACAACTGCCGGAATACAATTCATAGGCTTAATTGTATTAGCACGTATTGTATGCAGATAAGTCCTAATGTACATCCTGTGTATCGGCCACTGATGTACTGCTGTCAGTATCTAAAGAACAGGGACCATATTTTCATTCATTTCCATATTCCCAGAATCCAGGACAGCACAATTGCCTATGTGAGTGGATTTGCCTAATCAGAACATGTTGTAAGGAAAATGGATAAAATATCAGACAGTGAAATTATGAAAGACCTTGACGAGTAGGTAGAGTAGCTTAAACTCTCAGTCATAGAGATTTTTGGATGAGAAACGTTTTATAATCAAAGTTGCCTAAGGTGAAACAATCTAGCAGCAAATTGCAAGACAGATAGCAAGAAGCCATGGGGGGGGAATAACATATTTTTTAATAACTGGATAAAGAAGTGAATAGCACAAAGACAACTCCTAGAGAGTTCAGGATATGAAAATTCAGAAGTCAAAGGCACAAATCTGATGGTTGAAACCAATACAGTAAACATGTTCTCCCAAACATGATAACTAGAAGAGGAGAATCCAAACTAAGAACTAAATGTTGGGGAATGCATATAGATGGTCAGATACATAGGAGGAAAGATCTGACATTGTCTAGAAATCAAAAGAAAACAATTTTTCCATGAAGATGGAGGTGGCACCAAGAGTAGTCTAAAAGTCATTAGAATTAGTAATAAAAGTGATTTCCCCCACTGAGAAAGTTGCTTTACAGGTAAGTAATGAGATTGGAATGTTAAATGTTGCATGAGGAAACAGGCAGAGAGGATATGGAGGTCATATCCTCCATAATTTTATATGTCAACAAGGATAGGCTATGATACCCAGTGGGTGGGTCAAACATCAGTTGTCTGGATGTTGCTTTGAAGGTACTTTTTAGATGTAATTAACATTTAAATCAACACACTCTTAGGAAAGCAGATTATCCTGTATAATGTGGGTCAATCAAGCAAAGGCCTTAAGAGAAAAAATCAAAGAGGAAAAAATTTTGTCTCCAATATTCTATCAGATTCAAGACTGTAACATCAGTTTTTCCATGAGTCTCCAGCTTCCTAGTCTGTCCTGCAAATTTTGGACTTGCCAGCTTCTACAGTCACATGAGCCAATTCCTTAAAATACGTCTGTCTCTATTTCTACATCATCTTGTTTCTGTTGCTCTGCAGAACCCTCAATGAATCAGGTATTAACTGTTAATTTGATACATTTTAAAGTGAAAAGAGAGGAAACAATAATAGAGAAAGGAAATCAGGATATTGTTTCTGAGATACAGAAGATTTGAGAGAAAGATGACTTAAGATTGCTTATCTATAGTTGTTTGGTCCCCTCCGTGCATTAAGAACCAATGTTGACTTCTTCCAATAAGGTCAGGTACTTTCAAATCCACCTACGACAAGGACCATCTCCAAATCAGTTTGGGCCAAAGTTTAATGAGCCAGTCTCATCAACGGGCTTCTGTGACTTTTAAGACCAAACGTGCAGTTTCAACATGTTTCACTCCTTGTCACCCATTGTCATTCCCAAAGTGTATTGCCATCTCATTATTTACTAAGTTTCTGTATTCTCTGTTTCATTATTCCACATACTTTTTTTTTCATTAAAGAAACCTCGCATTCCATACTTGTCACCCAATTGTGTCCAGATCAGGTATGGCTGATATGAAGTACTAAGCACATTTGTTTCCTTTATTTTGATATCTATTGCACTATATTATCATTGTTAGTTACTTGTATATATCTCACATTAGACTTCAAACTCCATGAGACCAGAGACAGTATTTAGCAGTGCCCTAATAAATCCTCAGCAGATGTTTGTGTTAGGAGAGCATAAATTAATGCATGAATAAATCTTAACACAACAATCAATGCCTCTATCAGTAAAGTTATAACAGGAAATGGAGAGTATACTTGAACCAGGAAAACTCTGGGAGAATTCATTTACAAAAGAATATATTACATGAAGTAGTCACGATAAGGGAAAGTATAAAGGGACAACACAGAGAACTGGGACTTTGAACAGAAGTTGCCACCCAAGACTCACAGCAAGAAAGTATGGGAGAAGTTACTGGAACTTAAGTACAAAGAGACTCAAAGATAGAACAGGCCACATTATTGGGAATAGTGATCGTTTGTCAACATATGTAGCCAGCCCAAGATTACCTTGTAGAGACGGAACCAGGACAATAAATGTCCTGATGTCTCTCCCCTCTCCCTCCAGTGTTTTCTTGGGGTTTCCCATTGGCTGGACCCAACTGGAGGAAAGAAGGCTCATGAGTCTCTTTATATAGCCCATGCAGATTGATTTCTAGGGCAGAGAGTAAGGTAGAAAAAAAGCAGAGAATCGATTTAGAAGGAAAGTAGACATCTGTCTGACTTCATACCATTTACAACTGAGGCCTGGATTTTTAGTAGCCATATTTTTTAGCATTCAGTTTAGTGAATGAAAGTTCTCAAATATGTTTCCTCCTGTTTTCTACTAAACGTATGTCTGTCTTCTGTCCCAGGAAGAAATGGTTAACTTCTTTATGAGTCCTAAATATCCTTCTCAGCATCTTCTCCAGTCCTCTCCCAGATCATAGTAATCACAATACAAGTAAATGATGGCATGGCATTTATCTAGAAACATTTGTAATAATAATAATAATGGTAGAAAAAGTCCTCAGTAATTAACACTTATTAAAAGTGTATTCTATGCTGGGCATTTTTATTTTTGATTTCCGTGTATAGGTGCACAATCTCGTTTAATCTTTACAATAGCCCATGAAGTATATCTATATTTTGTAGACAAGGAAACTAAAGATTAGAATTTATTTTGTTTAACTTATCCCTTTTCAATAATGTAGGTGAGAGAATCAGAACGTAAATCCCTGTCCTATTCCAATGCCTGTTCTACTTCCCATTCCTGCCACGCGTTGTGTGGCTCCCCACTAGGCACCCGGGTCCATGTGGGAAGGTGCTGTGTCCTACTCATTTTGAAACTGCAGCACTTCGCATAGTGTCTGCTCCATAACAGATATCCATAAGTGTTTCTAGAATTAAATGAATGATGCACATACAGAGAAAACAAACAAAAAGAACTTAGAGAATCAAAGCACGTTTATCAACCATAAATAATAGAAAAAATGCAAAATACAAAATGAAAGGAAAGCAGGCAAAAGCTAAGTCCAAGAAACAGTCCTTTCTTTCACTAGAGATGCAGTAGGTTTACTTTGATCCACTTCTCTCAGCTGGATTCAAGTTAATATTCCTTTTCTACTCACTGTTTTGCTAAGAGCCATGAGATCAGCTTTTTTTTTTTTCTTTAGTTTGAAACAGTCAGTCTCCTTTTCCTTAGAACAGTCTTCTCCTGAAGGAAAAACCTCTCTTTTGGAGCAAAGCCTCCCTCCTAGGGTTCTTTGTTCTGCCAGTGCTGAGTCCCTTTGAACCTGTCTCTGGAGCGGGTCTGGAACCAAAACTTCCCCCTTCTTTTGAAAGGCCGAGTGAGTCGCCTCTCATCTTGGTTGCCCTTGCTGTGCGGGGTCTGTGCAGTCTCTCTTCCTCAGCTCGTTTCAATAAACTCCCTCCAGCAAAAACTGGTTGAATACTTAAGCTGGTTGACTGTTTTTATTAAAGGTAAGATTATTTTGCTGTTTCTAATTATTATAGAATTGGTGTCTCATATAAAAAATAATTTTACTATTATTTACTAGTACTTGCTTACTGCGATAAGCAATGTAGGCATGAGATTCAACTTCAATGAGAAGTAAAGAGGGAATAAAGTGCTTATAAATTTAAAACATAGAAAGGAATTCAGGCACCTTTTAAACCAATTGGGCATCTCATGAAGAAACCTCTACCATAAGAAAATGGCAATTAGTTGAGTGAACAAAACACCTTCCCTACTTTGAAAGAAAAGCTACGTTCTATTTTGGACAGCCATGTTAATAGACCTGCTTTAAAATAAACTAAAATCTGCTTCTTTTGAAATTTTATTATGAATTCTCTTAAAGAACATTTACTAATTCTTCTCATTTCACACAAGCACTGTGTTAGCTGCTATGGTTGGAATAGTATTTATCCACTAACATGAAATCCAACAGCTCTATCCAATTTCCTATGCTGCCGTATGAGTTGTCTGAAAGTGTACTTGGAGGGGAAGAAAATGGACAGATCACTGGTGAGTGAAGTAAGATATGACATGTTATCATGGAAAGGGAAGGTAAGAAAGTGAAATAATTTTTACGTGGTGGAAAGAAGAAGCCATAGAAGCTATGAAAAGGGGTGGGAGTGGAGAAGACATTTGGATGTGGGTGGTCATGGCTTGAGTTGGGTGTGAATCGGATGATGAGAGGCAGATGCCAAAAGCAAAATAAATGTTTCCAACAGTTACAGATGCACTACAAGAGTAGAATATATGTTGTAATGAAAAGCCAAATAAATTTCTAGATAATTGCAGGTCTTGAAATAGAAACATTTCGTAACTTGTCTTCATCTTTCTTTCTCACAAAATAGCTATTTCCATTTGTTCTGCAGTGCTGGACCTACAGGAAGCCATTCCCTCATTACTCACTCCCTCAACCAGCAAATGTAATGGATGTTGGTGGAATATGGAAATGGTGGGGCAGCAGGTGGAGACAGCACAACATTCTGTTCTCCCACCAGGATTGTCTTATGCCAACATGGTGTCACTTTGCTTGATCTACTCAGTTATCCTCTGTCCCCTTTCATTACAGAAATAGATACATATACAGTGTTTTCATTGCCACCAATTGCGCATGGCCTTAATATCATAGATAGCAAGTATTTTGATCTAATTCCTATCAGAAAAGAAAAATGTAAAAATCCATAATTTTTGGTAATAGCCCTTTATTATTTTTTTATTAAGTCATATACACATAGATCATGAATACATTTATGCATATGTGGGGTACAATGTGTTGATTTTTTTAATACGATCTGATATGGTTACATCAAACCAATCAACATAGCTTTTGCATCATTTACTTGATTATTGTGTTGAGGCATTTGTGTTCTTTACTTGACAGATTTGACTTCTACTCTTGCAGTATGCTCTATAGGTGTGGTCCCGCCTTTTACCCTCCCTCTATCAAACCTCACCCCTCTCCTTCCTTCCCACTCCATTTCTCTCCTTCATCCTGGTCTATAGTTGTGTTCTATCTTTCATTTGAAAGTGTGAGTGAGTAAATATAAGTTGGTTTCATAGAAGTACTGAGTATATTGGATACCTTTTCCTCCATTCTTGAGATACTTTACTCAGGAGAATATGTTCCAAGTCCTTCCATGTAAACATAAAAGAGGTAAAGTCTCCACCTTTTTTTAAGGCTTCATAGTATTCCATGGTATACATATACCACAATTTATTAATCCATTCATGGGTCAATGGGCACTTGGGCTTCTTTCATGGCTTAGCTATTACAAATTGAGCTGCAATGAATAATCTGGTCCTTTAGACTTGAAAAATTTACAACCTGGATATTGGATCATTCCCAACAACATGTTGAAGTATTTTTGTCTTTATCTCTTATCTAAGTTTATCTCATTTATATTTATTTATTACCTATCAAAAAACAATTTTCTGATCTAATGCTTACCTATCACCCCAAGCACAAACTTATTTAAATATGTTTATGTTTCATAATCTTATTCTTCAATTTCTCACCTTCCATTTCCCTCTCAGTCTACTCCATTCCAACCATACCTGTGAATGCCTATTATTGAATTCATGAATGACACACATAAGCACTCCTTTTCTTTAATTTAACTTAATTCTTTTTAAACATGGCAAGTACTAATACTACAACATTCTAAAATGTACAAAAAAGGTTTGAGATAAAATATCCTGCCTTCTTCTGCCTCTATTATCCAGTTCTCCTCCCTAGAGTGAATTACTATACAGTGTTTTAGGCATACATCCAGAGATACTTAGTATACATACAAGTGATTTATTTTATATTTTGTTTCAAATGCTATCATGCATCATTTTGCTCATTTCTTTTTCAGTTACTATACATCTGAATAGTCTGCCCTTATAAAAATCACATGTTGAAATCCTAAACTCTCTAAGTGATAGCAATAGGAGATAAAATGTCTGTAAGGCAATTAGGTCATCATACCTTCATGAGCAGGATTAGTGACCTTAGAAAGAGACCTGGAGGCCCAAGAAAGACCCTACTCCTTTCACAAGAAGAGAACACAGTCAGACAGCACCATCTCTGAGTAAGGAAGTGGCCCTTACCAGACACCAAATATTTTTGTACCTTTTGATTTTGCATTTCCCAGGTTCTAGAACTGTGAGAAATAAATTTATGCGGTCTCTAAGTTACCCAGGTTATGGTGTTTATTATAGCCACCTCAACAAACTAAGACACTATACATTAAGCATACATTTTTTTGTAGGTATATAAATAAAACTTCTCATTTTTCTCCTCTTTTGTTGTGTGCTTCCACACTATTTAATTGGTCCCCTATTGCAAAAAATTTTGATTTTTTTAAATCTTTTGCTATTATCAATTATACTACAACAAATAACTTGTACAAATGTCATTTCTTACATGTTAGAATTTATAAAATAAAATTCTTGTGACAGAATTTCTAGGTCAAAGTATGTGTGTATTTTTATCTTTGCCACATATTGCTAAATTGCCTTTTCTGTAAACCAAATCAATTTAGACTGTTTCCCAACACATCTGTCAATGTAGGGTGCTGTGGTGTGGTCAATCTTTTTGATGTTTACTAGCCTAAGAAATGGTATCGCACACAGTTGCAACTAGAATTTATCTTATTTATGAGTTGGTTTGGACAACTTTTGACATATTTAAGATGCATCTGGATTTTTTTTATGTGAATATCATACCCGTTTCTCTTTTCTCATTTTCCCATGGCTGTTGGGTTGTTGTATTAATGATTTTCTAGCATTTTTTTCTACAGTAGGGACACCAGTCCTTTGCTTCTGATGTGGTTGCAAATTTTTTTTTCCAACTTGACTTCTGTCTCTTTCCTTTGTGTATGGTATTTTCCATCGGTGTTTTTATTTTTATTCAGGTAAATGTATTATCACTGCTTTATCATTTCTCTGAGTCACACTAAGAAATTCCTTCCTTGATGTAAGATTATTAAAAAAAAATGAAATCCTCCAGTGATTTTGCCCTTTACCTTTGTGGTTTCATTTGCATAAAGTCCCCATTTGTCTAGAAGGATGAGATTTCTTTTATTACTTTTCATTCTGAGAGAATTCTTGGCAACTATCTCTTGCTTATTTTTCCACAGAAAATTTAGAATCACTTGTTCTGATTCCCAAAATAATCTTACTGTTGGTGTTTAGATCTCATGAAACTTCTAGGTTAACTTAAAAAGATTTGAAGTCATTATGATGTTGAATCTTCTCATGTAAAACTATGTTGCTGCCATTTGCTCTAGTCTTACCAGTAGCATAGGCAAGTTTTTCTACATATAAAACTTGCTTAATTCTTATTGATTATATGCCTAAATATTTTATTATATTTATTGCGGTCATAAAGGGCGATTTTCAGTCTTTATGTTTTCTAATTCTATTAGTGTACAGACACTGTTAATTTTTTGATTAATTGCATGTACAACCATGTTACTGAATTATTTTATTGATTGTGGTTATATTTTAGTCAGATGGCCTTTGGTTCTGGAGAGATAAAAGCAAAATAATCTGTTTACAATTATAATTTCACCTCCTTCTTTCCAATTTGTATATCTGAATTTTCTTTTTCTTGCTTAACTGCTTTGCATAAAGCTTTTGAACAATAATAAGTAAGAGTAGTGTTAATGGACGTTCTTGCCACATTCATAACTTTGTGCAAATTTCTGTAACGTTTTCACTTTAATTATCATGCAAATGCTCGTGTTATGATTTTGGTATATTTTATCATGTTAGGCAGCTATCATACACCCTATACTATTAAGTTTTTATTGAGAATAAATATGGAATTTTATTAAATGAATCGACATTAATAGTTATGATTTCATTAATTATTTGTACTTTTCATGTGTTAACATACTTAACTATATTAGTAGATTTCCTAATATGAAACCTTTTGCATTCCTAGGACAACATCACCCTTCTCATGGTATTGGTCTGTCCAAGACTTTTATGTCAGTATTCAAAAGTGGTATTAAGGTGAAATTTCTACCCTCTCACCTTATTTTTATATCAAGCCTATACTTTCAATTCTAAAAATACTCAGAATTATCCTTGAAAATTTAACCAATTTTATAACATATATAAAAAATACCAATTAAAATAGAAAAATATCTCACAACGTTGTTAAATGTATCAATGAACTGACAAAAACAAATAAAGGGAACTCTCATTGGTCTAATTTTATGGTAGAGTATGAATCCAGACAGGAAGGAAAATAATGATACTATGTGTACATGTTCACTTACACGTTTCTTCTGGTAATTTGCAGGATTTTTTTCTGGTATTAGAAGAAAGAGGAATCTTTAAATTGTTATTTCTATCATGGTTTAATATAAGAGCTACACTAACAGGTGTTGAGAATTGTATGCTTAATTATCTACTTCTGCAGTCCGTTTTATTAAGTCAGTATGTGGAATGATTTTTCTTCCTCCCATTTCCTTCTCTCCTTCACCATCAATTCTAGCAGATTATATTCCCTTTATTAACATTTTTTCTGTTAAATAGCTTTATACTTCTATTCCTAGTTTATTAGCGTTAAGGGCATATTTTACTTTATGGCTATGAAATAAACATCCTTAATGCTTTCTTTCTTGCACACACTTCCCTTCCTTTCCAACTTTTTTAATTTGGTGGGTTTTTGTTGTTGTTTGTTTGGTTTTTCTTGTTTGTTTTTTTTAGCTGGGGCTGGGTTTGAACCCGCCCCCTCCAGCATATGGGGCTGGCACCCTACTCCTTTGAGCCACAGGCGCCACCCCTCCTTTCCAACTTTTTAATTTATTCATGGTCAAGATTTATGGCAGTTACACTCTGTTCCAGAACTATACACGTCCATCTGTTTGACTACAGGTCCTACAATCCCAATACTCTTAATCTTCCAACTGTAGCTGTACAGTCATAGATTTACCATTATAACATCTCAGTCCTACATTCCTGATGTTTTTCACCACACAATTTTTACTGTAGTTTTTCTATTCATCTCTTGATTGTCTGAATATCAACCTCTAGTCATGTCTTCAAAAAGGCCTCATGGCAATTATATTATCTGTGGTCTTGCAGGTGCAAAATGTGTCTTGCCTTTATCTTAAAAAATAGATGCTACTCTGCTATCATCTAGTACTAAATACTGCTGTGGAGAAGTCTGATTCTGATGAAAACCAGCAGAAAATACAGAACAATTTAGGCTGGATTGCAAAACAAAACAAAAACAATTGTTAACATCCAAGTGTGTTTGGGAATGCAAATTCTCCATGAGACTGTTTTTGTTGCTGCTGCTGCTACTGCTGTTATCGAAATATTTACTCTCATATCATGCTTCTTTGAAAATTGGTATACAGTAAATACAGGGTGTGCCAGAAAGCAAATGCAAAGCAATGGGTGCTCAAGCATTATACACGTAACATTTGGAAAACAAAAACAAAAACAAAAATTCATCCCTTTAGTAATTCTTGCTGTTAGACCAAGTGATATCTAACATGTGGTCCGTGAACACAGATTTCACAAGCCACCCTTCCAGCACAGTGAGTCTGCCCGGCAGCCAAGCTGCGTCTCTGCCTTAAATAAGGCAGTATGTTTCTTCCACTGAAAATCAGACCTCGTTACACATTTCTAACACCCATCAGACCTATTTCTTTCCCTACGTCATGGGCTACATTATTTTATTTAGTTTTACTGAGTCAGTAGAGATATTTCCTTTAATCACTAACGGAATTGTTTTACGTTGTAATGTGTCCAAAATGCATTGTATGAAAAATAAGCCTTCAATGCCGATGGACTCACTTTTGTTCTGGACATGTTTATTGAATACCCAGCTAATAGTCTTTAATAAGATGTCAGTCAGCTATAAAATCCTTAGTAAGAATTTGTTTCATAATGTTAGCTCGTTTCGCTGAGTATTAGGTGTCTGGCATTGTACTAAGCCCTTCAACACATTTCCCAGTTGAATTAGTTTATTATATTTAATCCCAACAATGAAAATAGGGTAGGTACTGTCAATTCTTACATTTTACGGAGGAAGACACAGAAAGGTTAATTAACTCGTCTAACCTCACACAGCTTGAGAATGCAGAGTTATAATCTAAAACCAGGCACTCTGATTCCGGAGCCTAAGTAAGCACTTTACCAACTTGACCAGTATTTGAACACGGCCATTAGTTAGTGTCTCAAATGACAATATTACAGATATACCTTTCATAGCATATGCTTTTGACATCACCGAGACAGGGATGCTGTGACATCATTAAACTTGCATATTTCCTCATTCTGACATGTATTCATAACATCAGAACAATGGTTAATCCATAAAGATTGGTGCATTGCAGTCAAAACAGCTAGTTAATGTTCGCTGGTGTTTGAGTTTTCACTTTTTTGATTCATTGCTTGAGTATAACATTAATAGCTCATGGGAGGTTGTTAAAAATACACAGTGAACACACACATCCACACCCCCATTCACACAGGCTTTGGGGAGTGGTACTATAATTTTCAGATTTCTATGAGGTTCTTTTTCTGCTTCAGATTATGGTGAAGGCAAGACTGTGAGAATGGCTGAGTGCTGACTGGCTGCGCCTCTCACCTGTATAGTAACCGCATCCTTATCACATTCTCAAGCTTTTCAAATTAGGGCATGACAAAGTTGCTCTGAGAGCACTTTATTTTGAGAAAATAAAAACTTTACCTCTTCTCTAATAATTTGCAAAACAAAAAATGATTAAAAACAAAACAAAGCAGAGGGGAAAAAATTGAGTGACTAGTTCTGAAAAAAATATGCTCCAATAGAGAAAACTTAAAAAAATAATTGTTATCAGATGAAAAAATAACACATTTGAATAAATATTTATGTATGTTTTCCTAGTTGTCTGGCTTATGCTCCTTCATGTACCTTGGAGGCCATTAAAGAAACAACTATAAATCATAAATAAGGAATAAAATGAACTTCATGAAAGTCTCTGATTACTCCATTACTGAAATCCAGCTTAGCAATCATTTCCTTTCCTTCCCAGTGTATTTCTATAAACCATCCAAAACAAACCTGTAGGATTTCTAAAATGCATTTAATATGAATGAAAGCAGGACCATCAAAGACCTAGTGAGAAATTAATTCATATTTCCCTCTAGCAAAGAAAAGTGTGTTGAAAAAACAACATATTCCTAAGGAGAAACACCATCAAAGAATTTCAAATAGCTTGAGATAAATGACACAGTGTGTTTCTATGGGCTGCACAACAAACCAAACATTCTTGGACTAAGCATTTTAAAATTCTTTTCTACCACTGATTTTTTTTGTGAACCTGAAAATGTCATTTTACCCGGTTTCACTAATGATTAAAGTGATGAAATGAGGATGAGCCAGCCCAGCGGAAGGAAATGAAACAAATTAATCACCAAACCAAAGTGTGTGGTTTTGGCTAACAAAGACAATTTGAAAATAATTAATCACAGCTGCATATCCTAACTGGAATCACCAAAGATCATGTACTTGGACTTCACTCTTTTCTTTATCCTTATATACTTGGTCAAAACCATGATTGGTTGAATATAACATTAATAGCTCATGGGAGGTTAAGCTCCTGTTTCTCCTAGTTTCACAGAGGAAATCTAATTCTTTTATGTTGGAGAACCTTCTAGACATCCTTACTTCCATGCAAATCTCCAATGATTAAACCTACACACATTTCATCCATTATAGATATTCACTCTAATTGAATACAACAAATCAATTGATTTGTAAATTATAACTCTGCATTATAAACTTATTAAGACTTAAGATGCTATTAATTAAAGATTATATATAATTTTCATTATGCTTAAAATACAAAAGAATATCTGTTAATTCAGGATGTTTCTGATACTTCTTACTGTATAAATGTAATTTCAAATAATTTTAGTCATTGTCAAAAACATATTTTGGAAGTAACTGAATATTGCTCAAATTTTGAAAATAAAGTAAGACTTTGTGAATGAGTTCACAGCAAGGTGGAAACTAATATCTATTTTTCTCAAATGTGTGAGATAAGTCCATAGAAACTATGTGAGGGGTTAAAATTAGCCACTGTAATAGACCGTAGGAAATTCAGTTATATACTGTCACTGGGTTTCAATATGTAGTATGTCTGGATGGAATTCAGTAGGTTTTATAAGTTGGAGTCATTCAAATAATTCTCTTTTTGGTCTACATATGTGATGCTAAACAACCAATTTTATAGACTTAGCACATTTTAAATGTTTTGGTATAATAGGCATAGTCACTATGTAAATATTATGGACATTCAAAAATAAGGCATAAAGTATGCGTGTATAGTATACATAATATGCTATGTGATTTTCAAATGGATTTAAGTTAGTTTTACATATTTTAATGAATATCTCTTTAATATAAAGTAACTTAACTAATCAATCAGCCAAACAATTATACCAACTCAAATAATTTCAAATCAAAGTGGCAAACTTAATTAATTGCATAAAAGAGAAAAAGAAAAACGTGCAAAAAGAAATAACTCAAAATCCCACACTGAAGTAACTTAAATTAAGATTATTATTGGTGTGGCTATGGGATAAAATATTACCATTCATTTTATCTCTGGAGGTATTTTAAAACAATAAATACTTGGTCTATTGAATTTAACGAAGGTCTTATCTAGAACCTAAATAATCTTAAACTCCATGGTTCTAATTCTCTGCTTGTAAAAATTACAATGCCATTTGATTAATGTTGGACATTCTGGGTACCCATCTCATCCAAAAAATGCTGACGTATCATAGAATTATTGCAAGAGATTTGTGAATTCCTGTGTATAAGTTTAGTAGATGAATCCCACACATTTATTGTTATCTTTTTACATATATCTAGTCAGTACTGTGTTTAATAAAATTGTATTTTATTAACTATGACTCCCAGAGTCAATGGTTCCCAAATTATAGGCACTCTCCTACATTTCCCAGCCTCCACTGCAGATGGGTTAGTGTCATGTGACTAGATGTAGCCAATCAACCACAAGAGGAAATGACCAAGGCAGTTTGGAATCTTGATAAGTTCTCCATTGTTTCTTTCACCTTCTGCAGGGACTTTGGGGTCCATGCCTTATAAAGGGAATTGGCATAACATGTTGGAGAATCACCTGATCTATACCAGTCTCTACAGGAATGAGAAAGTAACTATCTTGCTTCAAGCAGCAAAGATTTGTCTGCTGAGGTATGTCTACTGAAGCTACTAGTGCTAATTACACTGACCAACACAACAAGTAACTGAAGTCACAGTAATATTTTTGTCATAGTATATAGTTTCTCAATCAACACATAGTAAAATTACTGTCATTAGAGGTTAGTGGGCATTTTTTTTAATTTTAAAAACAGACCTTTGTTAAATGCCCCCTAACCCAGGAATGGATTAACAAGCTGTGGTACATGTATACCATGGAATACTATTCAGCCATTAAAAAAGATGGAGACTGTATAGCCTTTGTATTAACCTGGATGGAAGTGGAACACATTATTCTTAGAAAAGCATCACAAGAATGGAGAAGCAAGAATCCCATGTACTCAATTTTGATAGGAGGACAATTAATGACATGGTGGGGGGTGGGGAAAGGGGAGAGCAGAGAAAGGAAGAGTAGAGAGAGGGAAGGAGGGAGGGGGTGAGGTCTCAGAGTGTGACACATCTTGTACCCTCAATGAATCCCTAAAAGTAAAAACAAAGGCCTTTGAATCTTGAAAGATCAAAAAACACTAAATTATTCTGTATTAAAACCAAAACATAGTCTACATTCCATTTACCAAATAAGATTGGTTATGCTGTAATTCCATTGATTCAACTGTGTATAAAAGTCACAGTACAAGTCTCTGAACATCACTGTAAATAATACATAAAAATACACAAAAATAAAAATATATATGCATATAAGTGTCACTTGGTCCCAAACTGAAGAATAAAGTGTGGAATCTGATCAAAATTAAGGTGTTAGCCTACAAGCACATGTAAACACAGTAGAACCTCTGTAAGTTGACCACCCGAGGGACCATAACAAACTGGTCAACATGTGGAGGTGTCCACCGAAGGAACCAGGCCTGCTGTACTGATAGTACATGTGGTGCATGTCTGGTCTATGAAAATTAGGTCCACTTAAAGAGGTGGTCAATATAGGAGGTGGTTGGCTATGGAGGTTCTACTGTATGCTCAACATCATTAATTCATTAATCATTAGGGAAATGAAAACCAAACCAACAGTGAGATACTACCTCACACAACATGACTACTATTAAAAAAAAAAAGAAAGAGAGAGAGTCATAAGACTCGGCACCTGTAGCTCAAGTGGCTAGAGCACCAGCCACGTATACTAGAGCTGACAGATTTGAATCCAGGCCAGGCCTGCACAACAACAATGACAACGCCAACCAAAAAATAGTTGGGAGTTGTGGTGGGTACCTGTAATCCCAGCTACTTGGGAGGCTGAGGCAAGAGAATCGCCCAAGACTTTAAGATTGATGTAAGCTGTGATGCCATGGCACTCTACTCAGGGTGACAGCTTGAGACACTGTCTCAAAAAAAAAAAAAAAGAGAGAGAGAGAGTAGTAAGTATTGGTGAGGAGGTGAAGAAATTAAACCTCAGGCACTGCTGGTGGGCTTATAAAATGGTGCAGTCACTACAGAAAACAGTATGGTGGTTTCTCAGAAAATTAAAATTAGAACTATTATATGAGCTAGTGAATTATCTAATGGGTATAACCCCAAAAGAATTGATAAAAAGGTCTTAAAAAGATAATTATCCATGCACGTTCACAGGAATATTATTTACAATACAATAACTAAAAGGTGGAAGCAACCCAGGATGAATAGATATGAAAATTGTTCTCTACAAACAACAGAATGCTATTTCTTCTTTATAAGAAAGGGAATTCTGATTCATGCTACAGCAGGATAAACCTTCAGGATGTTATTCTAAGGCAAATAAACCAGTCACAAAGTCAAATCCACTTGCTTGAGACACTTAGAGTAATAAAACTTACAGAGGCAGAAAGTAGAATGGTGGTTGCTGTGGGCTGGAAGTAGGACAAAACAGGTAGTTTTTTATTGGTATAAAGTTTCATTTGTCAAGATAAAAAATAATTTTTAAATTGGTTGCACAACAACATAAATGGACTTAATACTACTGAACTGTCCATTTAGAATGGTTGATATGGTAAGTTTGTTGTTATAATTTACCACAATTAAAAATAAAAATATCAAAGAACAAAGAGTAAGATGTTAGGATGAAATTAAATCAATTCTAGGAAAAGAAGGAAAGGGACGGGAAGGAAAGGGAAGGGAAAGGAAAGGGGAAAGGAAACTTATAAAGATTAAGGCTTTTTTTGCCCCAAATTGCAAGGTGTTTTCCTCAAGAGTCCTCCAAAGAGTTTTGTACTGTGGCTGGGTAATTGGCATAAGACTGTAACAGTTTTACCCCAGTGACTGTCAAGGCCCATTAGATGTCTGAAGACAAAAAGGGCCTGCTGGCCAAATATCCTATTTTTGGAAATGACAATGTCCTTGAATGAGTTAAAATTCAGAAAAATCTATAGAGAAAAATATAACCTTTCAGTTTTTGTAAGCTAGCCCTTCTTAAACAATCCCTCTCTTAATATTTTTGCATAATACCAATTAGTATCTTTATACCTATATTTCTCCACAATGCTCTTTTCAAAATTCTAAAGTAGCATCTCCAAAATGACATGTTAAGCTATTATGTTCCTTTTCAAAGTGTCTCACTGTGTTACATATATTTATAATGTTGACATGAAGAGCAAACTGTTCTTCACGATCAGGCCTCCTCCAGCGTCACGGAAGAGAGCTAAAAGTTGTTCCTGGCCAATAAACACGTGTACATAAATACACAAACATTACACACTCAACATATATCTGAGTATTTACCACGAGCCTGACAATACAGATAGCTCACATTATTTAATCATCACAACAAAACTACGACAAAGTATTACTCCAGAGATCTTAACCGTGAGGAAATAATGCTTCACAAGTTTAAGGAACTTGCCTAAAATCACATGATTTTCAAATGTCTGGACCTTGAATTTAAACCAGAGCTATGAGAGTCCAGGAACATGCCAGGACTGCATAGCAGAGGGCCTTTCTAAAACCTTAGATCGAGTCTTGTGTAAGTGCTTCATTCGGTAGGAACAAGCCAATGATCATGATGAAAAGCAAAAACAATCCTGCCAACACCAGAAGAAATTCATGAACTGTCATGTCTCCTTAAACGAAGCTTCTCTTTGAAACTTTTAAAAGTTAGATTTCATTAACCTAAGAATTGAAGACAAATGGTAGAGGGTTTGTTTTTCTTTTTAAATTATGGCATGAAGTGGCAGTTAGAATAAGAACTAGGCTAAAAAGCAGAGACGGAGTGAGTTTCTAGGCCTGGCTCTGCTACTAACTCAACCTCATTTGGCAAACACTCATCAACCTTTTCCTGCCTCAGTTTCCTCACTTGAGAATTGTAGAGAATGGGAAAGCTACAGCTGGTCTCTAAGGTCTCTTCTACCCAAACTTCCTGTATTTATGAATGTGTTTATAATAGAAAGAACATGGACCGGGGAGTCTGTACAACACAATGGAAAAGATGTTTGCTTTAAATTTCGTTTAAACTACCTCTAGCTTTTCTAGAGGGAAAAGCTACCTCCTTGCTGTACTTGTATACAGGTCATTTATTGCATTTTCGTAAATGTTCATATTGTAGATTCATGCAGGGGAGAGAGCCGCTCCCTAAGGAGAAGGTAGTGTAGTTCGGATAAGATCCATTCATGTCTCCCTGTGCCTGAGACTCAGGTTGAAAGGAGCCTCTCCATCTAGACTCTTTTCTTCTCTCTGGCCAGCATCAAAGCTGCTGACCAATTTGCCCGTTCTTGAAGATAAAAGAAAGGAAAGAGAAAAGCATGATTCCAGGAGACTAGGTGTGGAAACCAGAATATAGGACTCAGGAAAAGAAAATACTGTCACATCATCGTCCTTTTGTTTCTAAATTTTGAATAAAATTACTATGAATAAAACAATAAAAGCAATAGCAAAGAAGTGCATTTCTATTCTGTTACCATTACTTCTGTCTTGTTGCCGTTTAAAGAAGAGCAAAAAAAAAAAAATTGTAAAAACAAGACTCAGTTTTGCTTCTTTCAACATAAATGAGTGTTATACCTTGGAAATTACAGCACTAATCCCCTTAGATGAGGTTTTTCTCCTGCTTGTCCCCGTGGCCCTGTGGAGCCAGAAACTGTGATTAGATAAGAGAATAAAGCAGCCAGTCTAAGCTTCTGGCCTCGGGTTAACTTTGTATATTAAAGGGGGGGAAAGTACCAAACTAAGTAGCATTTGGATGGAAAACAAAATATTGCATATAAGCACCTGTCAAGGGGTAGATGAATGTTCCTGTAGTCCCCTTTATTCTCAAAATGTTGCTGCAGGTATTAGTCTTGTTTATTGTGAAGTTTTATTCCCCCTCTGTTCCACCTCTTCCCATAGCTCTACATTTAAAATTCAACTGATAACTATTCTCTTCCAAGTTTTTGCTCACTGACATTTGGCTGCCTGCATGCCCGTAAGTGAAAATACAACTTTAACACTGTGTGGGCTGCAGAAAAGCTCGGCTTGAGTGGCTAGCTATGTATTATTTTGTTTTTCTCTCTTTTCTTCTGCCTGCCCTTGCTTGGTCTGTCTCTTTCTCTCTCGCTTCTCTCTCTTTCTTCCAAGTCCGAGACTTCTGAGATTTTCTCACTATCTCCGAATGTACACCTGAGCCTTCACATTCTCATAATTATCAGTCTTATCGTGTCAGATAATCTTCGTTCTCCTACAGTTGCTCACCAACTGCTTTTCCCTTATCTAAATGAAGTTGTCTTTGCTTACTATTCAACTCTCTGAAGCTCATGTCATCATGACTTTAATCAGTTGGAGGGTTGCTATTTGCAAGTCAAGACGCCAGTAGAATCAGATAAATCGGTTTTTTGTTGGTTTGTTTTCTGTTTTTAGTTTGGTTGTATTTTTCATTTTCCCCTCCATTTCCACCACATTATATATGGGAGTTGAAAATGGAAATAGGAGCTTTGCAAACAGGCAGTAAGCAGTCCTCAAAAGTGGATCCATGTCATTCTCGTCAACTTCACAGTACATTCTCTCCTTTTCTCTTTTCACCTGACGTGGTCTTTAAATAATTTCGCACTGTTGCTTTCTCATACACCAGACATAGAAAAAAATCTCTCAGATAGCAGATGATTTATATTTTATAGCTTAAAGGACAGTTTCAGGGCCCCAATATGATATTTTTTAAATATGGAGCATTTATGCATAAGGCGTGGAAGCTTTTTCTTCAAACCTAGCCCTGTTACTTTCTTGAGGCTCTTCTCAAGAACTTGCTGTTCAAGTCTTAAACAAGAATATTCCAAGAATGAAATATCAACCTCTCCAAGAATAAAGGAGTCTAGAGATACTACTGTCCTTTTCAGAACAAGTCAGGAAAATTGGGGGCCATGTTGAATCAATGGAAACCATTACTTTTCTGTCTTAGATGTTATGGCCAGGGGTTAATTCGTAAACAGTCTCTATGGCTTTACCTGCTTTATGAAGTTGATAGTTACTGAAATGTTATCCCCTAGGAAAACATTATAATCTGAGTGAAAGAAAGAGAAGCATCACCAACTTTTTAGAGGATGCGTACCAAGTGTTTTCAAAGTATAATGATGCTTCCATACTGTGTTTGGAATCAAACTAAACATCTTTACAGGTCAGTGGAAGCATGTTTGAAAAACTAAACCAAAATTCTTTACCCATATTCCAAGAACACTATTCTTTGGAAGAACAGTGAAGGACTCTGAGCACACATGCAAATTCATCCTGGAAAAAGTGCTACATTCCTCATTGCTGGATACCACTACAATCACCTTTGAAGAATTCCCTTGGGGATGCTAAATAATTTCTTCAAGTCTCTAAATATTTTTTTTTCCTTTTTAAAGTGAGAATAATAATATGTCAGTATTTAAGGTTTAAAATGATAAATTAGATTATTTCAGTAAGATCCTAGGTTCAATATATTTGATAAGACCACAAGAGCCCAATAAACACTATGTAATTTTTTTTATTTATTTGCCCCCTTTTCCTTTTCTTTATGCTTATAAAAATTCTTAAGAAACTGTGGAATAGATACTTTTTACATCCCTCGTGTTAATAAGCACTTGAGTTTATCAAGAAATACCTGGCTTTCCATTTCTCCAAGGTATTGGAACCACAGGACGCTGCCATGAAATTTTAACAATCTAAAAGCCATAATCAAAGCTGGAAACTCTTAACTTTGTATAAAATTATTAACATCATCTTAGACTTTACATGGAAAAGACAACAGTGTAGTAAAACGAGTACAGCCTTAGATTCGTACAGTCAAGTTTTAAATCTCAATTTCAACACTAAATTCATGGCCTTGGAAAATTATTTAAGCTTATTTCCTCCCCAGTAAGATATGGAAGACAATTAGATCTCATAATTGCTATCCATGTTAAATGAAGTAATGGTTTTAGTAAATATAGGTTCTTAGGAAAATGTCTGGAACTTAGTATATTTTCCATGAAGAATAGTTATGATGTATAATATTCAAGAAAGAGACTAGCAAGTCCAGTCATAAATGTAATCTACATGTAAAGAGCACACTTCAAGCTAAAGTATATATGGTTCCATATTTATAAGAGAATAAAAGTCAGTGAGAAATGATGCTGGAGCATTAAAATAAATAAAATGATTCTTAAATGTCTTTAAAGGAAGAACAATTGAGGAAAATATCATGAAATGAAAACATCATGATAGTTTCACTTTTTTAGTGCATCAACAATACATTTAGTTAGAATATAATTGACTGTACACATGATCTTAGCCAAAAGGCCGAGAAGCGATGAGAATATAATTGACTGTAAATTGCAAATTATGGTTATACATGTTAAAATACAATGTGCAGAATTTAGAGTAAGAATGAATTCAGATTGGAAAAAAAATTCTCATAACAAGTTGTGTGTGAGCATGTGTGCGTATGTGTTTATGTATGAACAACTACCAAATAGCTAACTGCCTGGAAAAATTCTCTGCAACTTGGATGGCAAAAAACTGACCTTTCTGATTGATTTATGTCTTCTCAGTAAAGGCAAATAACATTTTAGATCAGGATATTAGAACATGCAGCATAAACTTTTTTTTCTTAGTTTTCACAGAGATTGAATAGAGCGTCAGAGAAATGTGGGACACAATTTAGGTCACCAACATAAACGTCAGGGGAATATCAATTTTTGATTTCTCTAGTGCTAAGCCCCTCCAGTGAAGTTTTCAAAAGTTTTAGTTTTTTCTTTTTTGTTGTTTCTTGTCCACCTATCCTTATGTCTCTTCTCCTCATGGCACTCGTATGTTGGTGCACTTAATAAAGCTCCACAGGCTGGGGGGCACAGTGTCTCATACCCATAATCCTAGTGCTTAGGGAGGTGGAGGTGGGAGGATCACTTGAGCCCAGGAGTTTGAGGCTCCAGTGAGCTATCACTGCACTCTAGCTTGAACAACAAAGTGAGACTTTGTCTCTAAAAGAAAAAGTCCCACATTTCTGTGCAGTTTTATTCAGAATTTTTTTTCTTTTTTGCTTTCTGTTCTTAGACCACATAATTTCCAATAATCTATCACAATAATTTGCTTATTTTTTTCTTTTGTCACTGAAAATCTACCTTTGAGCTCCTCTAGTGATTTTTCTGTTTCGGTTATTGTATTTTTCAATTCTAGAATTTCCATTTGTTTGTCTTTATGATATCTTTATTGATATCTCTACTTGATGAGATATTGCCATAATGCCTTCCTTTAATTTTTAAGTATGACTTTAATTCTTTGAATATGTTCACCTCACATAACAGCTGAGGTGAACAACTTTTATTAAAAAAGTTATAAAGTAGATATTTCTATTTATTAATTCACAAATAAAATTACATGTTTGTGGCATGCATCATGATGTTTTGATAAATATATATATGCTGTGGGATATAGGCTAAATCAACCTAAGGAACACACCCACTATCTCACATACTCATTACTTTCCTTGTAGTGAGAACATTTACATCTAGTCTTATAGCAAATTTCAAATACACAAAATATTAGTATTAATTATAGTGCAATATAATTTTGCAATAAATTTCCTGAACTTGTTCCTCTTACCCAACTGAAATGTTGTATCCTTCATGCAACATCACCCAGATCCCCACACCCCTCCACATACATTGGTAAGCACCATTCTCTGCTTCTGAGTTTGATTTTTGTATATAAAGTAAGATCATATGATGATTGTATTTCTATATCTGGATTACTTAAGATTCTGTCCTCTGGGTTCATCCATGTTGATGCAAATGATAGGATTTCCTTCTTTCTAAAGGCTAAATAATATTCCATGTGTGCCTATACCACATTTTCCTTATCCATTCACCCATTGATGGACATTTTGGATGATTGGGAATCAATCATCTTGGCTATTGGGAATAATGTTATAACTAGTATAAAATTCAGGTATCTCTTTCACTTAATGATTTCAATTCCTTTGGTTATATATTCAGCAGTGGGATTTAAGGATCATAGGGTTGTTCTATTTTTTAATTTTGGAGCAACCTCCATATGCTTTTCATAATGGCTGTACTAATTTACTTTCCTGCTAACAATGTACAAGGGTTCTCTTTTTTCTATTTTCTCTCCAACACTTACTCAATCTTTTTAATAATAGCAACCCTAACAGATGTGAGGTGATATCTTACTATGATTTTACTTTACATTTCCCTGATGGTTAATAATGTTAAGCATTTTTTCATATACCTGTTGACATTTTTGAAATGTCTTTTTAGGTCCTTTGCCCATTTATTAATTGGGCTATTTGTTTTCTTGCTAGTGAGTTGTTTGAATTCCTTATATAGTTAGGATATTAACCCTTTTTCAGATGTAAGTTTTTCAAATACTTTCATTCTGTAGGCTGTCTCTTCACTATTGATTGTTTCCTTTGCTATGAAAAAGTTTTAAGTTTGATGCAATCTTATTTGCCTATTTTTGCTTTTATTGTCTATATTTTTGAAATCATATCCCAAAAAATCATTGTTCACATCAATGTCAGGGAGCATTTCTCCAATATTTTCTTCTAGTAGCCTTACAGGTTAAAGTGTTTCATCTAAATATTTAATGCATTTTGAGTTGGGCTTTCCCTTTGTGGTGAGATAAGGGTTTAATTTCATTCTTCTGCATGTGTATACTCAATTTTCTCAACACCATTTATTGTCTTTTCCCCAGTGTGTTCTAGGTGACCATATATAAAATCAGTTGGTCATAAATTTGTACATTTATTTATGAATGTTGTATTCTGTTTCACTAGTCTCCATGTCTGTTTTTTGCCAACATTTTGTTGTTTTGATTACTATGGCATTATAATTTATTTTATAGTCAGGTAGTATGATGCTTCCAGATTTCTCCTTTTGCAAAATATTACTTTGTCTATTCATGGTCTCTTGTGGTTTCACACAAATTTTGGGACTTTTTTTTTCTGTACCTGAAAAATTCATTGAAATTTAGTTAATGGTGGCATTGGATTTGTAGATCACTTTAGACTGTATGAGCATTGTAGCAATATTAATTTTTCTGATCTATGAACACACGATATATTTCCATTTATTTGTATCTCCTTCAACTTTTTTTTTTTTTTGAGACAGAGTCTAACTTGTCATTCTTGGTAGAGTGCTGTGACATCACAGCAACCTCCACTTTGGGGTTCAAGTGATTCTCTTGGCTTAGCCTCCTGAGTAGCTGAGACTTCAAGTGCCTGCCACAACACCTGGCTATTTTTTTAGAGGTGGGATCTCTCTCTTTCTCAGGCTAGTCTCAAGCCTATGAGCTCAAGCATCTACTTGCTGTGGCCTCCCAGCCCAGAGTACTTTTTTCAACTTCTTTTGTCAATGTTTTATAATTTGCAGATATTTCACCTCTTTAATTAAATTTATGCTTACATATTTTATGTATTAATGATTAATGCAATTGTAAATGACATTGTTTTCTTGATTGCTTTTTTAAATAGTTCTCCACTAGTATGTAGAAATGCTTCTTATTTTTGTAGGTTGATTTCCACTAGTATGTAGAAATGCTTCTTATTTTTTTAGGTTGATTTTGTATTCTGAAACTTCACTTATCTACTATTTCTAATCATTTTTCATGGAATCTTTAGGATTTTTCCATATATATGATCATCTGTAAATAGAAACAATCCAACTTCGTCTTTTCCAATTTGGATGTCTTGTACTTTTGTTTTTTCTTATCTAATAATTCTGTCTTGTGTCAGTACTATGGTGAACAGAAGTGGTAAGAATGGTGGGGGACTTTACCTCTTTTGTGTTTACATGGATGGAGCTGGAACATATTCTTCTTAGCAAAGTATCTCAAGAATGGAAGAAAAAGTATCCAATGTACTCAGCCCCACTATGAAGCTAATCTATAGCTTTCGTATGAAGGCTAAAACCCAGTTATAGCACAAGAAATGGGGAAAGGGGCAAGGGAGGGGAGGGGAGGGGGGAGGATGGGTGGAGGGAGGGTGATTGGTGGGATCACACTTATGATGCATCTTACAAGGGTACAAGTGAAAATTACTAAAGGTAGAATTATGTCTTCATATAGGATTAAAAGGCCATGTAGGCTATGTTAAATAGTTCAATGAAAATATTTCAGATTGTATATAAAGTCAGCACATTGTGCCCCATGATTGCACCAATGTACACAATTATGATTTAATAAAAATTAAAAAAAAAAATTTCTCATAGGCTTTGAACCCATCTGAGCTCAATTATCCCATCTGAGTTTGGGTTTACTTCTCAAAGACATCTTTCTTTAGGCATAAAAGTAGAGTCAAGTTTTTATATCTCCTTATGTGTGTATAAGCATATCTACAGATATGTGCATGTATATCATATATATTAATCAAATTACATGTATATCTGGATTAAAGTATCAATTAGATAGCATACCCTATGACATCACTTTCCAATTTCCCACTAAGAAGAAAAACTAAAAAAAAACTAAGAAAACTCATAACCCATCAAATCAGAATATGCAAAACAAAAGAAATAATCAAATGTGAGTAAAACATCTGGATCTGAGAGCAAATAAAGAATAACAGCACTGAAAAAAAAATCAAAGAGGCCACAAATATCCAACTTATTACAATGAAGTTAAAAGAATCTTAGTACTGAGGCATAAGAACAATGGGGATGAAAGATTTTACGGTTATAGCAATTTATCTGGAGTACTAGTGATTAAATTTATAAGAGTTTTCAGTCAACCAAAAGTAAGAATCAAAATCTTACTCTGGACTATTGCACAAACTTTTTATGATATGTTAATGATTATTTATATCTGTTTTAAACATTTTTCAAGGACTGTGCGCAGGCCAAATTCTGGAAGACAATTCTGCTGTACAGTAACAATTACAACAGGTGAACTTATATTTTGAAAAAATATAAAAATAATGTTATCATTAAAATCTGGATTTATTAAAATGGCAATTAATAAAATCAAAGATTAAAAATAAATTCCAATAAATATACAAGAGTACTTAAATTCCTTGTTAATAAAAAGATAATTTCCACATTGCCATAATACATAGAGAAAAATGTTTTTTAAGTGATAATACCAAGAATGAAAATTATTCAGGACCTGGGCCCTTTCACATATTGTTATTGAAGGTATTAATTTCCGAAAATCTTATGGAGAACAATTTGAAGAAAAAATTATATATTTGGGATGGCCATAAAATTTGTGTGCAAGTAAATTTACTTGCACAGTTTACTTGCACACAAACTTTATGGCCACCCTGTATATTTGTCTACATATACAAATTCACATGCACATATATACACACATGTATTTTTGTGTCTGGGTGAGTATATGCACTATGTAATTATGTTTAAGTCAACAAGGAACTGCATTTACAATGGTTTCATGAAATTATAATGGAACTGACAAAAACCCTATTACCTACTGACATCATAGCCCAGTGCATTATTCACATGTGTGTGATGATGCTGGTATAACAAACCTACTACATTACTAGCTATATAAAAGTGTAGCACATATGAGAGAATACTTAGAGATCTAAAAATAGATCTGCCATTCGATCCTATAATTCCTTTACTAGGTATATATCCAGAAGACCAAAAATCACATTACAATAAAGATATCTGTACCAGAATGTTTATTGCAGCCCAATTCATAATTG